>JBBPCZ010000148.1:19891429-19904760 GCA_037974445.1 Brycinus macrolepidotus | reverse complement strand
TATATATAAAAGCACATATGGCCCCATTGTATAAGAAGTATGTATGTATGTATGTGTGTGTGTGTCAGACAGGAGTTTATCACAGGGTGCAGTGCTGCTGTGATTGGAATTCTATATCAGATCAGTTGAATGTGTAAATTCCGGCCCAACTGATTGCTAGTAATCAGAGTTTCTTTTTTGCCACATAATGCAGACATCCACCTCCTTTCTGAGTGCTCTCTCTCTTCTCTCTCTCACACACACACACACAAACACACGCACACACTGGGCTTACCATGTGCAGATGCCCGACATTTACCATGACAAATCCACCAGCTGCAGTGCCGTGTTGCCCCTGCCAGATAAAGTCCATTAGAATGGTTTTTGGATCTTGTCCAGCCTCTTCAGTTTTGGCCTGACGCCATCCCAAACATGACCATCAAACTGACCTCTATGAGCTTCTGGCATAAGTTGTTGAATTTTTTTTAAATATTACACTTGCATATGATTGTGAGGTTTGTGTGGTATTGTTAAAGTTAATTTAGTGTAAAAATGTCAATTAGCCTGTTTCCCCTGACACTCGGCACGGCCAGTGCTGCTAATGCTCACAACAATAACAATCAGCTGCTAATTGTTTTAATGCCTGGCATGATGACCGTATACTTCTCCAAGAGTCCAAGGGAGAACACCACCTCTACCACTTCTGCTCTCAACCAGCTGGGCCAGTGTGTGTGTGTGTGTGTGTGTGTGTGTGTTTGTTTGTTTTGGTACATTTCCCGTACAAAAACATCCTGACTAAATAGGAAAAACTTACATTATCTGGACAAGCAAATGGCCCTGACTGATAAAATCAGTCAGTTTTGGTTCCTGAGGTTGTATATTACATGTAGATTTTTACATAGGAAAGGGTAAGCAAGGACTTTTTATATTTTTAGTCTACTTACAGTACCATACAATGTGTACAAAAAACTAGGTATTTCTAAGCATAACCAAAGATATGTTTAATAATTAAATTGTTAGATGAAAAAATATTCCGACACCACATTAGTAACATTTTGTTATCACTTTACTCCAAAGCAAGCGTTCCACTTGCATAATATCAAATCAGTTGTACTGACGAAGAGGTCATTAGGGTTATTGCTAGTGGTCTGTAGCTTCTTCTATTTGAGTCTTGTTTAATAATGTTACTCCTAATACTAGTCACCGGCCTGATCATCTGGAATCATCTGCACCTGGTTCTTCACTGGTTCAAACTTTAAGTTAGATGGTTTTGTTCTGCTTGAATGATGCGTAGGTCACTGTGTGGCTTAACAAACAAAAAAGTTTCCTCTGAAACTGGTGAGGTTCAGGGACTGGACTGAAAATGACAGCCTTCAGGAAGCCTGAACTCTTCCTCAAGACTACATTTAGCAATACAAGAAAGTCTGACTCTTTGGAAGCAAAATATGAAGAAATGTGGGGTGGCGCTAGACTTTTGCACAGTAATGTATAATACATATGAGGCACATTATTATTACATACAGACACTTACATATATAAATAATACATGTGGGACCTAGGTATGACCCAATGTCCTAAGACTGTAGAAAAACTAACGTGTGTGTGTGTGTGTGTGTGTGTGTGCGCGTGTGTTGAGGGGCAGTTGGACTGCTTGCCGTCTGTTGGTGCTACAGCTTGGCTAATTTGTTCTGCGGTTTGCTCACTGTGTTGTGCGTTGGCAGGGGGTGAGCGGTTTCCTTTATTATCCTAATCGCTGTGAAACGACTGAAACGGACATTAGCCTGGCGTTTAAGGACGGGAGGAGGGAGCAGGACAAAGGGGGCATCCCTTGGTCTGTGTATGTGTGTGTGTTGTGTGTGTGTGAGAGAGAGAGAGAGAGAGAGAGAGAGAGAGAGAGAGAGAGAGAGAGATCTATTATTTTCAAGTTATGTGGATTTATACTTTGTCTGTGTTATATTAATCATTGGCACTGTCCATTGATCGTACACGAGTGGTGAATTCTTCGCTCATTGGGTTCATATGCTGACATGTTGATGTAGCACATGTTCTTATTCAAAATTGGATTTGTGGGAAGACCCCTTAGGCATTGTCTCGGTAATGATTGCGGAGACGGTATCTCATAACTTACCTTTGTCTGCGGGTTGAACATCATGCAAGGTCAAAATGTGCTTTCTTTAATTATTCATGAAAAATTTTACTTCTCTGGTTTTGCTATTCTTGCTTCCTTTCTGTCGTATTTCTTCTTGTCACTAAAGCAATTTAACTCCTCCCCTTTTTGTCTCACCCACATCTTTTCTCTAACTCTCTTTATAGGGTTTGGTCCCAGCTGGTGCTTGTGACTCCCTCAGACTCTCTGTCTCATTTTTTTCTGTTTCTTTCAGGCTACCCAAAACCAACACACACACACACACACACACACACACACACACACAAACACATTTCCTTTGCCTATGTCCAGCTGCTTGTTTGTATTTTATGGTGGGTAGGAGAGAGAGAGAGAGAGAGAGAGAGAGAGAGAGAGAGAGAGAGAGAGAGAGAGAGAGAGAGAGAGAGAGAGAGAGGTGAGCAGTGAATTAATAAAGGAGAGAGGTAGAGGGAGGCATAGGGCTGTGAAGGAGAAGTGAGAGAAGAAAGAGAGATAGCAGGTGAGGAGAAAGGCAGGGAGGGAGATCTGAGAGAGACAGAGAGAGAGAGAGAGAGAGAGAGAGGAGGAGAAGAGAGAGAAAGAGAGTGTTAGCCATAGAGAAAGAGAGAGAGAGAGAGAAAGAGAGAGAGAGGAAAGAGAGGGAAAGGAGAGAGAGAAGAAAGAGAGGGAAAGTGTTAGCCAGAGAGAACAAATGAAAGAAAGAGACAGAAAGGCAGAGGGGAGACAGAGAGAGGAGAGTGAGAGGGAATAGGAGAGAGAGAGAGAGAGAGAGAGAGAGTTAGAGACAGACAGGGAGAGAAAGAAAGACAGAGAGAGAGAAAGAGAAAGACATATTAAGCGAGCAGAGTGAGAATTAAAGCAAGAGAGTGGTAGCTATCAAGCAAAAGCAAAAAAAGGGGAGAGAAAGAGTGAGAGAGAGAGAGAGAGACAGAGAACGAGAAACAGTGAGTTCGAGAGAAAGCGAGAGAGTGGAAGCCAGAGAGATCGAGCACGAGAGAGAGTGATAGAGAAAGAGAGAGAGAGACAGAGTGAGTGAGAGAAAGAGAGAGAGAGAGAGAGTGAGAGTGGGAGGTGCTGCATCAGCTTCAGTGCAGGCGGGACGCTGCAGCCGCTCCAGCAGCAGCCCGTGCCGAGGGATCTATTGTTCCTCTCACTTTCCCCCCTCTTTTACCCCCTCCACTCAGACCCCATTCTGCTTCACTGGCCCAGGCACACAGAGCAACAGAGAGACAGACAGAAAGGACAGGACAGCAGAGGACGGGTGAAGAGTGCCTGGTGGATTACTCTTTGCTGGAGGAAACCGCGTGTGTGTCAGAGAGAGAGAGAGCGCAGAGAGAAAGAGAGAGAGGGGCGAGTAGGGGACAATAGCCGGCTGTTTCTGCTCGTTTCTCTCTGCCTGTGTGTGTGTGTGTGTGTGTGTGTGGTGCAGCGTTTTGGACTCGTACTGGACCAGACCTGCACTGTGTGGATCTAAGTGGCCGTGCTGAAGCCATGAGGCTGCCGGCCAGCGGGGCTGCAGGACCACGGCCAGCTGCCCAGCTGCTCAGGGCCTCTCTGCTGTTCATAGGGCTGTGGAACGTGCAGGCACAGACGCAGACCAACGGCAACAAACCCACCTACATCTGGCAGACAGGTATGCCTTTTCACTTTTTTTCTTAGCTGAAGTCCAGCCGGGGTCCCACCTCTGTGTGGTGGGACATGTGCATGCTGCTGGGCAAGAGGGATGGCACACTAACAGATGGGAAGGGGCACGTCTGAGGGTTGATTTGAAGGGCTTTCATTAAACACCATCTGAACTGGTATTTCATTTTGCTTAATTTGCTTATTCAAAGAAGTTCTGTAGCTTAAATAAAACCAGTAAACTCTGCTCTGGTGTATAATTTTTTAGGATGGATGACCTTTTTTTTTACAGTTACGGTTAGGCTTGACTTTATAGGGCCTCACTTTGTGAACCAATTAGTGTGTCTTTTTATTAGAGGTATATAATGGTGCGGGAGGGGTCAGACTAATTGGACATTTCCTGCAATAAAAGAGAAGTGTCTCACAATAGGGGGTTCAGAATTACACAGACCCCCTTTGTGCTGAAGTTAACAAAAGTGAAATCTATGATGGATTCAATTTTGGTGTGTCTGGATGTTCGTGGAAGTAGCTGAGAAGCCCACCCTACTCCCATGCTTGCTCGTGCAAGCTGATGTACTCTTGAGAAACAAAAGGCTTCTTTCCATTAGAAACTTGATCTTGAATGTGTTATCATCATAGTGCACATGGATATGAGCCCAGTAAGAATGAATAATTAAAGAGCTGGGCAGAAAGCACCTCTCCATGATGCTGAGGGAGATATGGACTGTGGAGATAGTCCCATGTGTTTAGATGGGTTAGTAAAACAGCAGAAAATTCAGGGGTAAATATAATTCCAAAAGAATCCTACATGACATGTAAGTTTGGACATTATTGAATAACATAAAGACAGATATATCTGTAATATGGAAAATACTGCAGATATTTTTTTACTGAACGTGGACAGATGCAGATGGGAGACAACGCTGTCTGTTTTGGGTGGTGCCTCTCTCTCCCTCTATCCATCCCTCATCCTCCCACCCTCCCTCTCTCCTCTTTCACTCTTTATGCAGTTGATTTGAGATAACCCCACACTCTCAGGAGGAGGTGCTGACTTACTGAGGCATGGGACAGGCAATGGGGGGTTGGGGGTGGGGGGGGTGGGGGTGGGTGCAAGACTGATTTGGATGCACCAGGGTTGGGAGCTGACTAGCATGAATTGGGGTGGCTCCTCCAATCAACCTGGGCGATCGATGGGTCATTTGCCTGCTGTCTCAGCGAGGAATGGGTGGAGAAACTGCAGATCAATGGCCTGGAAGCAATAGGACCACTTGTATCCAGCATGAAGAGATCAATGCTCAGCTTTATGGTCCTACAGGACCGAGATGCTGCAGGATCAATGGAGGAACCGCTCTGCTCCATGGCCTGACCCAGATGGGGTTGGATCAATGCAGAGAAAGGTCCATTGTGGTCCTTCTGGATCTGGATTATAGTTGATCAATGAGCTAATCTGTAACATTCCACTGGCTACAGATTAACTTTAGAGTTTTGTTGGTACAAAACTGTTTCAGTTTTGTTAAAGCAAAAGTTCTGCTGCTTTCCATGCAAGCTGGCAAAAGTATGGACTACACAGTAATAAAAAGTATGAACAACACCGCTGTTACTGTTTCAAGCTTTTCCACATATTTGTTATAATTTTACATGGCTTTTATAGATGTCAAACAGATTTAGAAACCACATAACCAGGTCTGTTTGAGATCATTTAAGTGTGTGATCATTTAGGCATGCTGTTGGCACAATGCTAATTGGTAGCCTATATATTTCCATTGCTCGTTAGCTGCATTAGCTAGCTAAACACGTCTTGGTTGTTTGGCTGCATTTGGAATAAGGTAAAAAGGAACTGTTTGGAACACTATCACTTTAATTCAACTGTGACAACCATTTTCAATCATTAAACCTGTTCTAAAAGAATAGCTTCTGTTCTTCTGCTCTTTCAAGGGTTTTTCATTCATTAGTATGATGTGAGATGCCCAGGAGTCAGTGGTGCATCATTATTTCTCCAAGCAGCTGTTTTTCATTGTTAAATACAGTGGCTAGGGAAGCCAAAGCACTGTGCCGTGAAAATACTCTGTCACACACTCTCTCTCTCTCTTTCTATATCTCTCACCATTTCTCTCAGCTCTTTAAAGTAGTTCATCTGAGTGCAGGAGATTAAGCAGAGAGAGAAGGGGCGAGCCGATTGGCTGGAGCAAGTTAACCTACATACAACGCAACCCTCTTTTGTTTACACACGTAAACACACGTGCACAGAAACACACACACACTTGCATGGTGTGGGTGTGCTAGATCATGTTTAAGCAGTGCTAAACAGGACAGTATCGTCCTCAGCACTTTGGTCAGAATTGACTTGTCCGTGCTCTTTTCTCAAATACTTACTTTTATTTTAAGAGAAGCTGTTGGAGAAGCTTTACAGAGCATAGGCAATGAGAAATTTTATGGCACAAATCACCTCAAAACATCTCAACTTACGGTACTGTAGTCATTTCAAATGGCAGGTTACACTGGACAGATGAGGTGCAGTATTTTCACACTCTCCTACTCTCACATACTTAGCAGGCTAAAGATTCTCCACAAGGGAGCACAGTAGGTAATCGAATAGTTTTTGAAGCTTCAAAAACTATTCTTGTTATTCTTATAAGGACTGTTATTTGTCCTTATTTGTTGCATAATTAACAATTTCACTGAAACTGAAACATTAATTCTTAACTCCTAATGAAATCTTACTCTCAACTTCAGTGCATCTCAGAACATATCAGGTATAAACCATGTCAGAGGACAAAGCAAGGTGTGTGAGGTTTGCCTATGGGGACTCATTTGGGACCAAATCAGGTTTTTGATGAAGGCACAATAAATTTTGTGCCTGTGACAAATAAGCATGCTTGTATGCTGCAGCCTGCTGTTTTTTGCTGTGCTGAGAAGACATATGAGTGGCTGGGGGAGAATTCCCATGTTTGGCTTTGGAGGTGGCTTGCTCTATTTGTTTGATGAGAAAAAGGGGTGTAAACTTGCACACTGCTCCGTCTCTGAGCAGCACTTCTAATACTTTGAGTTGAATCCACTTATTTTCATGTACATAGTGTAAGAGTTCAAGAAGTCAGAGAGGCATATGGAGAAAGGAGTAAAATGAAGTCCTTAATTTTTGCTGAGTTTACTCCACATAATTGTAGAGGTTAACCCAAACCTTGGGAATTTAATAATTCAGTAAAAAAAAACAAGTGTACACACTTTTTGACTATTTATAAAGAAATGGATCACTGTATGACATTTTTTAAATCTATAACAATACCACACAACTGACAGTCTGACAAAGTCATTTAGAAGCCTGAATTTTATGTTTTTTTGTCCATTCTTTTAGATAACTGTTTGTCATACTGTGTCAGAAACAACATATTCAGGTTTGAGATTACTGTTAATGATGATTTAGAGATGCAGTTTGCATGATGCCAATTGGTGGTATATAAGCCTCCATTACTTATTCACGAAACTTTCTCATAACTGGTAAATTGGTAACTGTCTGGACACATTATTATTTAAGGCTGTGATATAATACAGTAGACGAAAAGAATTTTTAGATGACAAGGGGGCACTTTTAGCAATAAAATAACTTCACATTATTTGGTATTTCACATTAATGACTGTTGTTGTGTAAAATACAAATGTAACCTATTCTATCGACTAATATTATCCGTGTGCTGATAGTCAATTTATAATTTACAATTTATAGTTTTTTTTACACTATTTGAATATTCCAGCAGCCATTTATTTTCTGTACAATATAGGATGAATAGAAATTACTTCTAGTAAAATCTTGCTGTCATTAACATACATTATGTTAAGAACATCTTTTTGCTTCTCCTGCAAAGTTACCATTTGGAAAATAAAAGGTTTTGTTATGATAGTAATGAATTACCTTCTTTTAAGGATTTTGGGCCACCGTGTTCACATAATGCACACACAGACGTTAACTCACACTCATGACACACTGATCTTAATCAGCAGGGCTGGACCCTCTCTTTAGTCCTTCATTGTGTTCAGTGATGAGTTCAATGACACCCTTCCCCTGTGTGCCCTGCCCATCCTGCCCTTTATTTCCTGCTTACTGTTCTAGTGTCCACTGATACTCAGATAGGGCACTTTCTCTTTTCCTGTCTTCTCATCCTCTCTCATCCCTTGTTCCTCCCTTTAACCTCCTCCCCCCCCTTTTTTTCAGACTTTTTTTTTGTCAGTCTGACCTTTAACTCTTCAGTTTGAAGGGTCTCCGGAGGTCATGTGGAGGGTGTAGAAGCAGGTGGGGGTTAGTGTCAGTGCTAGCGGGCCATGGATCAATCACTTAATTCAAACATTTCCACTTGGCCAGGCTTCAGTGGCACTGTGGCCAGCAGACACTAAACAACAAATGCCACTCTGCGTTGCTGCAAGGCCGTGAAGAAGATAGACACAGATTGCAGTCTGCAAAAAAAAAACAGCCTGGATTTGAGGAAAATGAGAGAGGAACATATGGATGAACTCAAAGCACAGCTGAGCTTTTTCTATGGGGTAATTACGCCCAGCCTCCAGGTTGGATTGTGAGGTGGAGACAGAGAGAGGGAGATAGAGAGAGACACACACACACACAAGCTTAATGGAGAAGGATGAAATGAGTTGAGTTTTCCTCTGGATTCATCATGTGCCAAATTGGCACGGATAGTTTAGGTGTTTCACTCTCCAGCTGTTCCCCTGTAGCTTTTCGTTCACTAAAGGTGGAAACACCTCACACAAGTGCCTCTCAGTGATTTCTCAGTTCCTTTTTCACTTTTTTATGCTCTGCCTGACTATATATTTTTATAGGTCCCTTTTCATTTGTCTTTCTCTCTCTCTTTATCTCTCTCTCTCTCGTTCTCTTTTTGCCTCTCACATTCTATCCTTGCCTTTTCTTGTCTTCCTCTCTTTCTCTTTTACTTTCATTCTTTCTTTCTTTCTTTCTTTCTTTCTTTCTGTGGGTATCACTCTCCCTCACTCCTTTCTGTCTCAGTCTCTTTCTTTCTGTTTCTCTTTCTCACCCCTTGTCTCGTATTCCTACTCTCTTTCTTAGTGTCTCTTTTCTGCTCTCCCCCCAACAAACACTACCCATCTGCTCTCTCTCACCCTCACATCTGCATCAGCTTGCTCTATTCTTTGAACCCCTCTCATTCTGAAGAGTGAGGGAACATTCCTGATTGGTATTCAGGATTGCCAAAAGGATGACAAAAGATGAATTGACAATGTGATTTGTTACGCTTGCCCTCTCTTTCCCATTGCCTCATTAGGTTGCTAAGAGTGAACTCTTATTGTAGTATTGAAGTGTGTGTGTGTGTGTTTGTGCTTATGTATCTTGTGCTTTAGATTCAGGTACTTTTGTGTGCCTGGTTTCTCTAAGTCTAAGGGGGCATCTCCATAACACAGCGGCTGTCTGAGTGTTTGTCCAGACACTGTGTTCCATTAGTTCACCCTTCTGTCCCAAGGAAGAATTGCATTGAGAAAAACATTCTGAAAATTTGAAAATCTAAGCAGTACAAATGAATGAAAACAATAGTTTATTTGTGCAGTCTTACATACAGCATCTTTGTTATTGATTGATTATAGTAGATACATTGCTATAGTAGAATCGTAATGAAAATGATGCAGTTACTAATTTATAGTCAAGTCACAGAAATATGGATCACAGTGTATTTAGAGTTTCTCGCATCATGTGAGTGATTGTTTTATTTCTGTGCCATCATGGGTGAGGAAATTAACCTCACAGTTAACCCCTGTGTCTGTGCTGTGTCTAACTTTTGTCAGATTGGTGGGAACTTGGTGCACTGACCCAATGACACCAGTAACCAGATTACTGTGCAGAAAGTCTGCCAACGCCCCTGATCCTCCCCCTGACACCCCCTTCCCCTTCCTGTTGCTCACGTTCCTGCAGTAGGCTTAGCTGCTCAGAAACGTGCGGGGGGGATTTCACTAATCGCTCTGAACTGCTTTAAACCAACACCTGAAAAATCCAGTCCCACTTCCTCCCAGAGGGAGCCCATGTCACGGCCCTCGAAAGCAGGCCTAAAGACAAGTGGGCACACTAACAATGGGCAATGACTGAACACATAGCGCACAAGCAAACACCAGACGCACACTTTCTGCTTATTTGAAGATGGTGTGGATGGTGTACTGTATCTCTCTCTCTCATGCTCTCTCATGCTCTCTCATCCTCTTTCTCTCTCTCTCTCTCTCTCTCTCTCTCTCTCTCTCTCTCTCTCTCTCTCACACACACACACTTTCCACACACTGCTTGTCTCTGAGGGCTGAGAGGTACAGTGCAGTGCCATGCTTTATTGGATCTTGAGATGTATGAAGAGTTATAAATAGCAGGTAGGCTGCAGCATACAGCAGCTGAGCTCTGCTGCCAAGTCTTCTCCACAGCTGCTAATGGGAGAGAGTGGAGTAGAGGAGCTGCCAGAATAAAGCACACAAGAAATAGGTGTTTGGGGAGCTGCTTATTTATGTATCTATCTATCTACCTATCTATCTATCTATCTATCTATCTATCTATGTTTTAGAAGTCTTGCTCCCTAATGTATTGATCTATTTATTTTGGTTGTACACTTTCTAATTTATTTATTTTTTTTGTGTATGCTGGTTGATTTTTTTTTCTTCCTTTATTTATTTGGGACTGTATCATGCAGAAAACACATATTGTTCACAATGGTCCACTTGCAGCTTTTAGCACAGATAGCACACAATTTGCAAGCCAGTACAAAGTGAATAACACTCTGCAGCTGTGAAATGCATTTGTAAACTGCATTGGCAGAATCACATTTTCACTCGTAACATTTAAAAAAGCCCTTTGATGTACATCCTGTATGCACCACACATGTTTTATGAAAATCGTTTTTGTAATAATGGGATAGAGATGATAAAGCTAGTAGTATGAGTTCATTAAATATAAAAGGAAACTGCAAACTCAGACTCAGTGTGCTTAATTGAAATACCAATGCTGCAATCTCAGTGGGCCATATCTGGCCACTCGTTACAACACCTATGGTACCTACTTATCTTCTAAGGTCAGGTAATTCTCTGCACCAGTGGAAGAAGTGTTGAGCAGATCATCTGCATGGAGAGATGAAGTGAGGAGTATGCAGGAATCCCTCTGCCTGCTTAATCACTGTCTGGATAATTAGATAACAGTGATCCACCACCTTTCTTCTTAGCCCCTGACACTATGATTCAAGCAGCTAGGCCTGGAGTAGTGTTGGACCCATCCGAGGTGTCTGAAAAGATTAACCTTTGCCCGGCCATATGTGTGTTTGTGTCCTGTCAGCTAACACCTTGTTAAAGTTTTTTCAAAGACGATTACTCTTTACTTTGTTCAACAGTGCAGAGTACTACTTGTAGTGTGTGTGGGTCCATATTATTGCCAGAACACGTGGGGTAGATGTATGTACGAGCGCAGGTGCAACGTTAAAAGTAACGCTTACACTCGTTAAGCGTAGGGTTTTAAAGATGTAGTGAAATAATGGATTCTTCAATAAGCTTGAGACAAAACAGAAACTTCAGTGATGAAGAGAGAGTGCTGTTAATGAGTAAAGTTCTATCCTACATTCTACATGTACTGTGTCGTGTCTCCAGTTCTGTGAGTTTCTGTAACAGTGTTATTCTAATGGTGAACATTCTTTCAACACGTTTTTGAGGTCTGATCCTGTCTACTGTGTCGCCTGTCATTGTTAAAGGAAGTCTGTTAACACTTGGTTTTAGAAGACAGAGGAAAATTTGCTCAAAACAGGATGCAGCTGCTCAAATTTCAGCAAATCCAGCAGAATACGTAATGAAAGTGAAAGTGAAGTGAAAGTGACCATTCGGTCATACGTGAACACACCACAGCACACAGTGTGAACAGCACAAAATTCTTCCTCCGCATTTAACCCATTCACCAAGTGAAGCAGCGGGCAGCCAGGAACACGGCGCCCCGGGGAGCAATGTGTGGGGACGGTACCTTGCTCAAGAGTACCTCAGAGGTGCTTAGCAGTCTTGGGAATCTACGTCTATGTAATCAGCTATACTTTTGTTTGGCCTTCCCTCAAATGACTATACATGAGAAAGAAAAACTTTTTTTGTTTACCATGCACATGGTCAATAAGATGTGTGTTTAGACTTGTGCACCTGTGTCATACATAATGGGCAGAATGAGTTCTGAATGGTGCCTAAAAACTGTTGCATAAAGTTCTTTTTGGAACATATAAAGCAGTTCATCTCCTGTCACCTCCCACCATGCAACACTTCCCCCACCCAACAGCACACAGATGTAAACAGTCCCACCATGAATTCTCATCTTAACCACACAGCGATGGCATTTACGTCAGCCATACAAATACCAGAATCATCATCTGTTGGAGATCAGGGGGATCTTTACTCAGGATTAGCCACACCAGTTCATGGAACACATTGAGTGGGAGGTAATCTCTCATGAGGGTCTCGAGAAGGGGCCTTAAAAGTCTGATGCATCCGTGTGATCCTTAAACAATATAGAGTGAAATGGATTACCTTGATTTTGTGAGACTACTCAAATGTGACGACATAATTATGTTTTTATTATGTAGTGAGTTAAGGTAAAACCAAGGCAAAAATGTAAAGATTTATTTTTTTCTGCCAAACAAGACTGTTCGCATACCAATAATGTAAAAAAAGAACTGCTTGAAATTGTTTGGCTGAATTATATCATGCTTTTTGTTTATAGCAGACAATAACTGTGACTTATAAAGAATAATTTTATTTCATCTACCAACTTTGAACTTTATTATTTCACAGAATAAAATATATGTGTGTTTAGTGGGGGGATTTTTATCAGTGTCATTTGTCATAGCCTGGTCTGCTGGGTGTACTCTAAGTGAGTTACGATAGTCAATTTATCACACTTACGATGAGTGGTCAGCCATAGTTACCGATGAACCAGCTCTCCAGTCAAGCTTCACCTTCCCACGATGCACAATCCCACTGCCATGTCTTCACCAAAAATCACGTTTACCATTCAGTAGTGAAGATGTTCATGATCTGTTAAGTAAAGTGCTACATGTAGGTTGAACATTGTGCATGTTTCCTGGTCAGGCATTTGTGAGCATCCATGGATATGTGGAGGTGGTGCATCAAATGACTGCTTTTCATTACTTTTCCTCTTCATATTCTCAGTGTCTATAGTCTATTGCAGTTATGAGAGCAGAGAGACCTGGCCTGTCAGACAAATGTGGTGTAAAACTGGATAAAAATGTGCATTGTTGATTTGTGATAGCTCATGTCTGAGGATTTCATGGTAATCCAGCAAACCTCTGTTCTTTTGCGCAGCAGCATGCATGCCAAGTTATTCTGCTCCACACACACACGCTGTCACTCTCTTATGGCTCTGGCTGCACTCACACACAAACACACAGCTTCATTCTGTGGGGGAGGTGGAGGAAGAATTGACAGGTGATGACACACACACATACACACACAGTGAGAGAGAAAGAGAAAGAAACATAGATAGATAGAGATGTGTGTGTATATATATAATGTGTATATATATATATATATATATACATATATACACACACACACATATATA
>JBBPCZ010000148.1:19876076-19887775 GCA_037974445.1 Brycinus macrolepidotus | reverse complement strand
ATAGAGAGAGAGAGAGAGAGAGAGAGAGAGAAACTGTATTAATCTAAATGGCTTGGCTTTCACTAAGTCGCGTTCATTACTGATATGGGGATGCTGCATGGATTATAGATTAGAGTTTATTCATAAAACTTTATTTAGAAAGCCATAAGAAGATTACAAGGTCATAACCTATGTATTCTCTATTGTATGGAAGTGGTAATGTTAACAGTGGTTTGCTTATTCAATTTTTGATGTGACATGCAAAGGCCAGAACTTGTATTACAGATCACACGCAACAATCTATAATTTATAAAATGTGTTTAATTAATGTTCAAGAGTTGTGACAGTGCTTTGGATCTATATTACATGTGGTCTTAAGGCCAATATAAAATTCTTATGCATATTTCATGTAATCATAAATTGAACAAAAATTTCACATTAAATATATATATATATATTTTTTACATTTCCTCTCTCTCTGTGATGTAACTTGCTTTGTTTTTAATATGATTTGGAACAGAGGGCCCAGGGAGAACAGCGAGGGTCTGTGTGATGCTGATGCTGAGTGAACATGACCCTCATTCAGATGCATTTCCCTCTTCAGCATTTTGCTCCCTCTATTGGGTCAGAGAGTCTTAATCCAACATGGCTTTCCTTCATGGCTAATCTTTTAACCTTGACTCTGACTTGTATAAGTTCCTCATCATTAAAATGCTTCTCCATCACTCTCTTCCCTCTGTCTCATTTATCTCTTCTTCTCCTTTGCTCTATGCTGTGAACACCCTCCTTTCCCCTCCATTTGTGCACCAATCACTCATTTCCTGTACAGGGTGCTCAGCTGGATGCCCATACCATCATCACCCCAGAGATGTTGTCTCTAAGAGCTGTTGAACATGTGCTGATCTGAAATTAGATTGTGGTTGTTATGGTAATACTGAGATGCAAGATATATAGACCAGCAATAGATTGGCCAGTGACCGAAAAAGATCAGAGACAAATTTAATTGCCTGACCTTGACTCTCAAATCAAGTACTTCCGTAATGTGTTACACACTGTTCACACAAGGAAATGCAGTAAGATGTGATGTGTTGTTAAGGGGCTCATATTCCACCTTTCTGTTGTATTTTATTTGATTTTTTTCTGAGATTCACCTCATGAGGTTTAAGTCGTTCCTTTGCGACTTATATACTAATTTTGTTTATTACTAATAATTTACGACTAATATATTAAAAATGTATACATTTCCTTTTTTTTGTTATATATCATTTATATTTCTTTTATGTATAAAGCCCACTCTGGGACCTTATACATAAAATAAATATAAATGCTATATTATGATTAATACCATGTTTATTAGAGATTTAGCATATAGTGTTTTCCACTATATGCCTTTAGTCATTGTTTTCAAAACCTATTTAAAAAGGTTACAAATAGAAATATATAATTTTGTTATGTAATGTATAGATACTCATTTGAAAAGCAGGCCAGACTGAAACACTCCTTATAATTTCAACGTAAGTGAAGTGCTGTATGTTGGATAGGTAGATTTACGTTAACATGTTGACAGTTTATTTGCATTTATTTTGGAAACCCTTTTTGTTTACGTTGTATGTATGGTTTTTCGTGAAATGGGACCTCAAAACACCCTCATAATGAATTAGAAATGCCAAAAATACTCTTTGAGAAGTGCATACTTTTCTGAGGTGCCATATGTAGCAGAAGGTGAGGAGCTATCATAGGAAGCAGCAGTCTGAAATTGTTTATATGTCGTATATGAGTTAGATGTCTCTGTTCTTCAGTAGCTGTTGTGGCACCGGCCTGAGGACAATATTTCAAATATTGAAATATTGAATCTTATCAGTATTGCCCACCATTTAATAGAGTTATTGTGGTGTTGGATGTCTCTAAGAGTGTGTTAATGGGTCTGTAGACACACTCATCAGTGACACAGCCTATCAGCAGTCGGTTCAGAAATAAAATGCTCTGTGTTAGCCATTAGTGAGGTCAACCACACGCCTGTCTGTCACACTGATCCAGCTAGCTGTCCTCTTCTGGCAGTTCGCACAAGACTAAAATTATACGGATCTGCTTTATTGTTTACAGCGGGTGCTGCTAAATGAAATGTCACAGTGCAACATATTGCTCAAATAGCTGTAATTTTTTAGCCACTTGAATGGCTAATAGTATGTAAACATGACAGAGAGTATTGTTTTGCATTTCTGTCTCTTCAATGTGAGCTAAAGGGCAGCGAGGTGCCACCTTGAATTCCTGTTCTGTGTGTGAATGGCCTGCGGTCATTAAGGCGCAATACCAAGAAAGGCCTGCAAGGAAAGGGGGATGTGTGTGTGTGTGTGTGTGTGTGTGTGTGTGTGTGTGTGTTTTCTGTGTGTTTATTATCAATTTTATTGCATTGATTTTGTCATGTACTGGCCAAACATGGAGACAGGCTGCTGAGATCAGGATTTATGTGATCAGTGATGCATGCACTTTGCTGTGTTCGATAATTGCTACATTGTTTTATGCACATGCTTGTCTATATGCGTGTGTGTGTGCGCAGTTGACCCGATGCATAAGCTAACTAAACGCTTTCTTAGACTCCGTTGCCACCAGAGGGCCCCCAAGAGCACTTGGAAATGTTTAATAAGATAGCTTGAATTGTTTTTGTTATATATTGATATATTATTATCATAGTATATCATGCCAGTGGTAATCATACAGAAACTCAGTATCATGTTAATGGGCTTGCTAGCTAATACTACTGATTTAATCAGTTCCCATTGCCTTTGTTAGAGCTTTGTCACATTCTTGCACATGCGCACTGTAATGGATATAACTGCATTCTGATGCGAGCAGTCAGTCAGATTAACACTGGACGTAATGTGGATGTAGCACCAGATGTGACAGGTTTTGATGAAACTTGGGTTTAAAAAAGGAGCAACAAATTAGCTGCAAGCCAGATCGCTGTATAAGGCATCATCATCATCTCATTTAATCTCATAAAAATGTTGGAAATCTCTTTGTTCACTGGAGTTCTACGCCAGGTAACGTTCATGGGGAAATCTGAAACAACTCCAGAGAGATAGATCATAAAGGTCATAAAATTATGACCTTTGCATGCCAAATAATGCACTATACACTATTCAGAGACATTTGACTGTCACTGTGTGTGTGTGTATGTGTGTGTGTGTGTGTGTATGTATGCACACTGGTTGGTTTCTTCTCCAACAACCAGTGACAGTGTAAGCCTTTGGACAGCAGTTGACATGATAACTGTGATGAGTGTGTGAAATGAGAGGCCAGCTGGGCTGCGGGAAGCTGGTCATTTACTGACCATTACACATTGGGGAGAGAGAGAGAAAGAGAGAGAACTACACACTAAATGCAGAACTACAGTCACATACTTTTCATACAGTTTGTAGAGGTTTTACACACACACACACACACAGACACATATTGATTGTGGTTTTTGAAAGAAGGCATTGGAGTGCTTTTGAGAAGTTTGTGGGAGTTTGATTGCAGTTTGAGTTGCTCTTTCACTACATCATTATGAAAAGGAAAAGAGAGAAAAAGAAGTGTGTTATTTTTACACCCAAGGAGCTGGTGGGACTGAGAGTGAGAAGCAGAAATTGCTTGCTAAATACTCATCATGTATGTGGTTTCTGTTTGAGTGTGAGAGTTTGAGTAATGGAGTCTGGGGTGCTCTCATTACTGTGGGACACAATAACACTCCCCTCTCCTCGCCTTGAGTTCCCTCTACGCCAGCGCCCGCAATTCCGAGTGTCCTTCATCTTAATGGAGCACCATCGAAAGGCAGAGAAAAATGAACTTCGCATGCCCACAAATGACACACACATACACACACGCACACACACACACACACACAAACACATGCACACTCCATCATGGCCCTCAATGTTGTACGAAACGTCAATTCAGAGAGAAATGAGGGAGAGACCCAATCAGACAAGCAGCAGCTACTGAAAGCCCATTCAAATCAAACGTAATCACTTTGAATGTGGAACAAACTGTGCGGATGCAATTAGCCCGCCGCATCTCTTCATTCTCTCACTCGGTTGTACACTTATAAAGAGATTCTTCTTTGAAGAGCACAGCCTCATTAATGCAGTGAAATAAGCAACGACATGAAGGAAAGAAGGGGGAAGAGTGAGAGAGCAGGAGGGAAACTACTTTTCTCACCTTCGTAACCTGAAGTAGACTGCCGGACAACAACTGGAGCTGCGTTACACAACAATGAAGGGGGCAAAACGGAGTCACTTTTGGTTCCCTAAAGAGCCTTTCGGTGAAAGGAAAACACCCTGTTCTCTATCTGCTGCATCTGTAGTGTACAGTCCATTACCACTGACAATAATTTTGATGTTTTCCCAACAGAACACCTGTTGGCTCAAAACACACTTATTATCAATGCCAATGGGAAGGCACTTCTATAACTAGCGTGCTTTGAGTTGACAGGGTTTCAGTTACTTAGTACAGAGAAAACATCTAAATTATTGTCCATAACAAGTGTAGACAATGAGGATGCTTCATTAAAAGAGCACTTCACTGAAAGATACTTCAGGGAATCAAAAGTGGTTCTCCTTTGGCAGGGGTGTTAAATCTTATCCCCCTAGTGTGGCTGCTGGATCTTTTCACCGAAGCAGGAGCACGTATGATCAGTTGTTTGAAGACTGAGAGTTATTAAACAAGTGGAGTGAGGTGTGCAGAAACCTGCTCCCACATTGGACTGGATACCCCTGTTCTATGGTACAGCACCAAAGAGCACTTTTTGCTTGTTGAATAATTTGTACCCCAATCTTGGCTTTTGCAATACTGTCACTGCAGTCAGATATGCAAGTGCGCCCTTTAGAAATAATACAAAAAAAAATCTCATTTGTGTGCCATGGGCACAACGTCAGATGTTCTGCTGGTGTTTTTTTTTTTTTAATTGAACATGGCAAAAATAAAGTAGGCTGATCTTTAACCTGAATATATTAATGTCTTTTTAATGTTTTGTAAGGCAAATTGCAGTATACAAAAGTGTAATTGCAAAATGGTATTTTGTCCAGATTGTGCATCCCTGGGAGAAGTCTTTTAAAGTGTAGATGAGTGTTTGTGTAGGTGGAGATGATTTGTGTATGAAGGGGTCAGAGGCTCTTTTGATCTCTCACCTGCTGCCTGCTTCTCTGAATTCTGCTGATAGTGTCACTCTGAGGCTGATAAGCAGGCCTTCTCCCGTTTGAACGTTTCCTTAACCTTCACTTTCATGCCAATGCTTCTCATACTTCAGCCAGAGAGCTCCCTCTCAAATTCTGTTTGACCCTCACTTTTCTCTCTCACTCTCTCTCTCTCTCTCTCCCTGACTATCTCACTCTCATATTTTCTCTCCCTATCTCAGTGCTGTTCAGTTCAAAGCAGTATTACAGATGTGTGTATGTGTGTCTCTCTCACTCTCTGTCCAGTGAATGGAACACTGTGGCTGAGTATGTATTTACTGGAAGGACACAGCTGGGTCTTTTCTGTGGCCTCTTCCCGTTATTGTCCAGGGCTGGCTCACTAGACTCCTCTTTTATGAACAGTTTAGAGGCTGCATTCTTTTCAGAATTACAGATCATTTCAGCCTGTCCTTTCTTGTTCTTTAGCTTCAACAAGAACAAACCATCAAAATTCAGTTCTACAGTTAATGCATAATGCACACGGCAAGATGATTGAACCTGCCCATGTGTTTGTCTGAAAAGGCTTGCTATGGATAGCAGCCCCACATTTAGAAACAAAAGCCATTTATGTAAGGGAGCTGTTATTAGTAACTTTTTTTGGCGCTTAGTTTCCCTTATTTGTCCTTTGCGTACCAGTCTTCTGCTTAGAGTACCCTGGTGGCCTTGCCGAGGAAGGTCAGAGGAAGTGCACTTCTTAGAGAGAGCTTATGTGTGTGTTGTGCTGATATTCCGTTTTTTCCCTCGACCAAAAGAGAGTTTGTTTTGCCCGTGTGGCTAATGTCAAAGATGATGTAGTGTTAGTGTAGGAAAAATACTGTGTCTAATGCAGCAATATAGCAAATGCTGCTAGCTGGACGGAGGCCCAAAGTACTGTAAGTGTTGATCGTTTGTAATGGATGCAGTGTTTATGTAGCTGTTTGCCAAAGACTGTATCTCATAGAGAAATACGACAAATTGGCAAATGCTGATTGCTGTAAATACAATCTATGCAAAGCTTGATAGACAGTATAGGCAAAATATCATACAACATAGCCGAACCCAAATGGCTTTGTTTCCAAATATGGAGCTGTAGCCTTGCAAAACCGACCAAGTAGCCTAAATCATCAGCCCGTTTGGTATGCATTGGCAGTGACCACAGTGCGCTGAAGTTCAGAAATGAAAGCAGCTTGAGCTGAATGAAATTGCCAAAAGCAATATTCAGCAGGACGGCAGTGGCATTTGTGTTGATTTCCCAGCGTCTGGTCACCACTTTTATTGTTAATCAGTCATTCCGATGATTTTCGGTGCACAAGGGAGCAATATGTGCCACAGTTGTCTCAATAGAGGCCATTGAAGCTCGAAACCTTTCATTTTGCTTGTTAAAGAGCTACTGAGAATGCGGAGCATGTTTAATTCCTAATGCTTGTCAAAAGCTTACAGTGAAGGGCGGTTTAATAATTGTTGCAGGGAGAGATTCTGAGTGGAGATATTATGTAGGAAAATACACTGTGGTCCTACACAAATAACACTTTCACACTTCTATCAGCGCCACAGAAGGGACTGAACAATATAAAGGCCCTCTGCCATTTACAGTGGAGAGAGAGAGATGGAGTGAGGGGGAGGGCAGCAAAGAGGGACAGAAGAGAGAGAGAGAAAGAGAGAGGGAGAGAGAGAGAGACATATAGATTGAGGTTGATAGCAGGGGAGACCCATGGAGAAAAGAGGGAGAGAAAGAGAGAGCAAGAGTGAGGGATGTAGTAAGAGGAGAGCTATGGAGAGAGGGAGAGAGAGAGAGAGAGAGAGATAGAAACGAGAGGAAAGAGAGCTACTTAATTCGTCTCTGGCTGAAATTGAAGACTGCAGCCCTCGTTCCACCTCAGCCCCCTCTGTGACCAGCAGTCTCTGAGGAGCACTTATTGCATTGTGGGTAATTTCAGTTCACCAGGACAATTAGATTTCTCCCTGTAAACGTTTTTAAAAAACCTGGCTGTGGTTTGAGGTTTAGCAAATAAAAGCCCACTATTGCTAGGCTTTGTTTCATGTCCACTTCTATGAAAAAAGGTCCCTCATAAGGTTCTTTGGAATGATGCCTTAGAAGAACCACAAAACAACCTTTCTGTTGAGGGTTATATGAAGAACCAGTTTTGTAAATTTGAGTACAAATAAGCCTTGTGAAGTGTAAACTATCACATAATGTGGAGGTCCTATTTGAGTAAATGTCCTAGTCGATGCTACATACAAAAAGATACAAAAATACGCAGCTGAGTCTGTGTTGTTTATTCAGAGCGTCAGATAATTTTATTTTCATTCCTTTTATTTCCAGTCATGTGTCTCTAAGACTTTAATTGCTCCATCAACCGTGTTTGGATATGTTTTGATTACAGCCCTGAAATCCATTGCATTGCTCTGTTCTCCACAGCAGTAATGGACTGAGTCTGTGGAGTAATTGAGGCTTGTGTTCTGGGAGCCCCACACAGTGGTGAGGCGACCACAAGTAGAATTTAATTATCACCCAGTTAACACTTTCTTAACATATTCACACGCAGAGTGGTGTTGTTGAGCTTTTGGTGGTTTTAGAACCTAATTAAAAAGGAAATTTCTTCAGTAGTTTTGTTCCTTTGTCTATTAGTGAAGGAAAGTAGAAATAACAAATATGCCAACAGATGATTACAGACATTGTCACTCAATTTTCATCCAATCACAGTATGTCAACTAATGCGAAAGGCAATGCATGGTATTTCACTTATTGCTCAACAGAAAGCAGATTTTTAAAAATATTACATTTTCTCTGTTCAAAAAACAAACATGTAGCTCCCAATTTGTCTACATTATTTGACCCCAAAAACCAATAAAAACAGTCCAAAATGACTTTCCACAAATCTAATTTCATTAATTTACACTTACAATTAAATTTTGCTTCTCCTGTAAAAGCTTCCGTTTTGAAGATCCATTTTTGGACAGCAACAATTAGATATTTGCTGAAACAACATTATTTTTGGTAGAATCTCCGTCTCAGCAATCTCACACTGAACTAAATAAACAACCACGTCTATGGTGCGTTTATACTTAAAGGGCCACCAACACAGAAAATGTTATATTCCCTTCCATTCTTGGTATAAAAGACTTTGATGTAGTATGTTAATGTTAAATACAATGTAAAGTCTAAATATGCACTCCCACTGTTGGGAGCTACACATTTGTTTTTTCCAACCAGTCCATTTATTTTATGTAAACTATTCTTCAAAAACTGCCGGTTTGGAATTAATTGTTTTTGTGATGTCATAAAAACAACACTGACGGATATCCGTATATTCAGCTTACAGCAGTTTAGCCCACCCATTCACAACTGACAATACAGGGTAGCCAAGAGGTTATTTTCATATATATTTCATGCTCTCATTGGCCACTTCATTAAGTACACTTTCCTTGTATCTACACTCATGTCCATTTTATCATCTCCGGTTACCATACAGGTGTGCATTGTAGTTTACAGTTTCAGCCTGTAGTTCATCTGATTCTCTGCATCATTTGTTAGCTCTCTTTACTCAATCCATCAATGGTCAGGACCCCCAGAGGACCACCAGTGAGCAGGTATCACTTGGGTGATGGATCATCCTTAACACAGCAGTAGCACTGACATGGTAATAATAGAATGTTAGTTTTTGCACGTGTGAGTGTGTGTGTGTGTGTGTTGCCCAGAGTGGGTCACACTGCTTTTTAAACACATCAGTGTCACTACTGGACGTCCACAAACCATAAAATGTCTAACCAACAGTGTCCTGTGGCCATAAACTGACCTCTGATGAAGGACTAGAGGATGAATAACACAAAAAAATTAGATGAACTATCATCAATAACTTTACTTCTCCAAGAGGGACTAACAGGTTGGATGCTGTTTAAAAAAGTGGGCAGCAAATGGACACAGTGTTTGTAACCTCCAGCAGCAGTGCTGTGTGTGATACACTCATACCACTGCAACAATAACACAATAATTCATTGTCAGCGTCACTGCTGTGTTCAGAATGATCCACCACCCACATAATACCTGCTCTAATACCTGGTGGTCCTCACTGGTGGTCCTGTGGTCCAGACCATTGATAAATGGATTGAAGAAAGACTAACATTCTGAGGAAAAATGTTCATATGGCCAAACGTTTGGACCATTTTTGTTAATCACAGAGTGTGAAGAATAAAAAAGGACAGTAAGTAGATAAAAGGGCAGGTGTACCTTAAAAAACGAGTGCGTGCCAACCTTAAAGACACAGTAACAAAAACGACTTGTTTAATTCTAAGAGTTAAAGAGAGGATGAAAATGGTCATGTAAAAATGAATTATGACTGTTTTTGACACATAAATTGACCTCACAGAAAAAAAGATGTAGACTCCACTGGTAGTGGCATTTGTGTGTGAATTTCTTTTTTTTTTCCAGAGGCAGGGCTAGGCTTTCCTGAAAGGTCATCTAGATGACTCTCTGCTCCTTGACTTCCTCCCACCGTCTTGTGGGAATTCTGGGATTTCCCTCTGTTCCATTAGGGTCTGAGTACCATTGTAACCCGAGGGCATGGAAGCTATTCCCCCACCTGCACCTGAAATGATACTTTGATATTAAATATTTATGCTGGTTATTTTGTGGCTGCTGTTTATTTTGTGATGGCCTCAAAGACTATTGTGATTTCTCTTTTTCTTCGGCATTTGCAGCTCACATATTTGTCATTACATTCAGATAAAAGAAACTCAGGCAGCCAGGCAGAAAGAAATATGTTGTTGCAGACACTGTTGGGCCTGAGTGTAGCGATAATAGAATGTCATGTTCTCGGCTGTGATTGGAGATAATGCAGTCAGATGGAAAGTAACAGTCGGCTCGTCATGGCTGCCGCACTTTACACCATTGCTATTCAAAGATACTCTTGATAAGAAATGTCGCGATATTGATCTTTGCCGTCTGCAGCCCTGATGGGGAGAAGAGAGCAGTAGGCTTATATTGGCAGAATAAAAAAAGGTTGCTGCTGCTGCACTTCTTTATTCACCACAATGAACGGTGTTGTAAAATGCAGTTTTAGATTCTGTCAGTGGAAATTCTATAGATCGTTTTGCGGTTTTTCACTTTGTACAGAAGAAACTCTCAGTCTTTGTCCAAAAACATCGAAAGAGTAAAAACACAAGTGAATCTGACAGCTACACTGTTAAAAATAAAGGTGCCAAAAAGGGGCCATATTCCTTTTATGCATTGTTCTTTAGGGGATCAATTTTGTAAATGAGTTGTGTGAGTATGAAAAACCAGGCTCCAACCTGACTTGCAACACACAAACATGTGGACCGTCTGGGGCTCCATTAAGACCAGTTTAAGAACCCCTGCTTTACAAAAAGTGTTTTTTCTTCGAAAGATTTAAACAGCCCTTTGTTATACCTTCTTAAAGAAGTGGTGGTAAGTAATTAAATACCACAGAGTATTATGCTAACTGTATTTGAAGCATACCTTTTCACAGCTATTAATTGCATAGTCCATATACCACTGAGTCAAGATGTAAACATTCAGTAAGAGAGCTTTATGCTGCTTGTTCATGCTGATATGGGTTATTAGAGAACAAATGGCATATCTTTGGCTTGAAGAGTATCAGACTCCACACCAAAAAAAAAGGAATGGAAATGCAGAAAAAGTAAAGTAGGTCATCAGTGGAGGAAGTGTGAGCCCAAATCTGCTAACAGCCTCCCTCTTTAATCCATGCCAGCACAAGGGCCTCTGCCCTCACTTAGAAAAACAGATAAAAAGCTCCCTTAGACTGCTCTAGGGTTATTGCTTCACTGTAGCATTGTCTGCTGAGGAAATGATCATTTTAGAAACACCGTATGACATTAAACAGTAATCCATAAACCTTCATTTGACTTTTGATTTTACCAATTTATTTCAGCTCATGGTCCTACTCAGCTCATGCAGCTTATTAGCACAGCCAAGGAACCTGCAATCATCTACAGGCTTTTTTTCTTTTCTGATCCACACCCATTTTTTTGCCTTTCATACTGCCAGCAGCCACAACCAGCCACACTGCACGAGCTCCACAACCTGCTAACGCGGCAGCATCATTAAGCCTGCTGCTACTGTGCCTATGAATATTTCAATAAAGGCCTATGCTAATTCCCTCTATTAATATACAATAGTCAGTGGCACGCAGCATTTGAAGATTTTCATAAGCCATGCATATGAGGAGTAATGAACATGGCAGGGAATCAGTCAAAACATTTTTTTAGATAGAAGGAGATGTATAGAAGCTGAAGCAATAGGGTGCACAAACAGCCGAACTGACTAATACACAAGCAGATAGAGCGGGTGAAAGCATTATAGCCTCGTTAGGATATTGTCAGGCAGTATTCAAACTGATCAAGTACTGCATTTAATGCACTTGCTATGGTGGCCGAGAAAGCTCAACGCGCAACTTCAGAAAACACATGCAAACAGAAAAAAACACAACAAATTAAGAAAACGTCTCCATCAGTTTGACAACACAGGCGCTGCAAATACGGAAACGCGCTGCA
>JBBPCZ010000148.1:19856918-19875682 GCA_037974445.1 Brycinus macrolepidotus | reverse complement strand
CTTAATTTGTTGTGGTTTTTTTCTGTTTGCATGTGTTTTCTGAAGTTGCAGCGCGTTGAGCTCTCTCGGCCACCGTAAGTTGCTCCGTTATAGGCTTGGGGAGGTGACTTGAACACATTTTCACAATACGTGATTCATTAGGGCTGGACCAATCCTATGGGCCAATGCTGATACCCAGTTTTTTCCAGTTACATCAATTCATAGACATTCGTAAAATGTAAGACTTGGGACTAATATCCATCTGCCTGGGTTATGGATAAAGGAACCTTTTTTCTGTAGAGTTACAAATGCAGAAAACTCAATAAAATGCTGACATTTTCACTCGGTAACCCAGTGTTTGATTTTTAGAGTGCAATAAACGCATGAGATATTGGTCTGAATTACTGGTCAAATACATCTGAATACAAATCTGTTGCTTGTACTTTTATTAAAGGCAGCTGCATGCCAATACCAATATTTTTCTGATATCATTGTGAATCCTTAATACACATCATGAAATTGAGTTTTTCAGAGGTTTGCATACATTCTGAAATGCACAAAATGCACCAGCAAAACAGTGGCGCCACTTTGGCAATAATTCAGGAAGGAAATAATCCCAGATACAATGATGTACGAAGGGTGGTCAAGTCTTTGCAGTTACCCCAATAAATTCTGTAAAAAACAAGTGTGACCTAGATCTGTTCCAGCCATTGTAGTCCCTAATCAACACCCTCACTACGCTCCGTGCTCTTCACTTGCACACACTTACCCTCCCCCTTTATCACACGTTCCACCACCTACACATATACACGCATACACACTCATACACTCACTCCCTAGGTGCCACCATTCTCCCATCTGCTGTGTTTAGAACCATTAGCATGGATAGGGGGAGGACATGTGGAGGCAGGAGGGAGTCCCCAGTGGCCATGGTCTCCCTCACACACACACACACACACACACACACACACACACACACACACACACACACACACTCACTGCAATACAGTCTCACCCATTTGATAGTGCACACATACTGATATGATTCACAAACCTGTTACTCAGATTTGGTCATACACTTTAGACTGTGTGGTTTTAATCAGACATGTATCAGTGTTATTTTTTCTTATTGTGTGTGTGTGGGTGTGGGTGTTACCCCAATCCCCCCACCCTCCCTAATCCCATTCAGTGAATAGACTGCCCTGCAGGCAAGCCAGAGAAAGGTGACTGCTTCTCACCATCTGAGGTGCTAAAATATGGCACACCATCCCAGGACAGTCCAGCCATATAGCTGCCGCAGCACGCAAGGGAATGCCATATGTGGCACATACGTATATTCCCCCTATATCCGCACTTAAAGAAGGGTGCAATGGCAAAATCTGTTTTAGTAAAATAGAAAAAAAATCAAACAATCTGTGAAAATAAGCTAATAAATGAGGTGATGGTAAAATGAGCTGACCAGTAAACTATGTGTTAATATACAGTTAATGCAGTTACTCTACACTGATTATTGTCATTTACATGCTGTCCATAATTGTTTTAAATCTTTTTGATAAATGCAGTTGTTCAGTGTTCTAGAAATATTGATGATACCTATAATATACTCAGAAAAGTGTATCACAATACCAGTGTCATCATATTGTCCACACCCCTGCCTACACCACAATTCCCCTGTTACCTGCACCCATTTGATAAATACAAACCACTTAATGGTTGACTCTTTAAGCAATTAAGCCTCCTGTTTGGGACTAGCGTGGTCTATTATAACGTTTTCATATCCTCCCGGCTGTCTACTCTTGAGAACAGCATTGCCTGGTTGTGCGCTGAATAATTCAGCAGGCGGATTCTTGGTCATCGAGTGGAACATGAGCTGATTACGCTGGAAAAGCAATGCTCCCTCTAGTCCTCTCGAAATTGATGCCTTGTCATTTTATGGCTCCTTAGTTCAAGGTGCCCTCCTTGTATACAAATCTGCCAGCAAGATGGGAAGTCATCATTGATGAGTAATATTAACATCACATTCAAGAAATACGACTGCGTCAGAGCATTTACAGTCACTGGCCCCACTCTGTAGGCCTCAGCCTTGTAGCTCTATGATTTAAGGACCTTGGATGTCTTCAGCTTCAGAATACTAGAAGCTATCATGCAAGGCCAGAGCCTCGATTATAGTCGATTTCTCCCAGCGGGCAGAAAGTTGGAGAGCATTACATTTTGTTTGGGTGAGAACTGACTTAAGAAAAGCACAGAGAATCAGGTGTACATACAAGTGCATGTGCAGCACAAAACATGCCTTGGAGTGAATGCATTATGTGCTCATAGTGCTCCTTCATTTGATGTCTGAGTCACAAAGACTCCAGCTTATCATGCAAACCGCATAGGAGGCTCACTACCTCCTAACACCTAATCCAAAAGAGGATAAAAGATGTAAATGGATCAGAACATTTATTGAAAGGCAGCAGTGTATGAGAAATTACAGACTTTTAATCTGTTTACAAGTACAAATACTGGTAATAATCATTTTAACTTAAAGTTAAAAAAAGAAAATGTTATAAATGTTAAAAAAAACAATATACAGTAATAAGTATAGTATAGTATATATATAGTATATAAGTATAGTACAGAATTACATACTTGACTGCTCACTGCATGAGATATAGACTAGAGTTAAAATCAAGCAGAGAGAGACCAGAAGGGCAGAGAAACATTTCAAACATGAAGTGACACCTAACTTACCTTTATGAAGTGCAACACAAAATCAGGTTTTATATTACAGCCGGTAGAATGTGGATT
Source organism: Brycinus macrolepidotus (assembly GCA_037974445.1). Classification (NCBI taxonomy): domain Eukaryota; kingdom Metazoa; phylum Chordata; class Actinopteri; order Characiformes; family Alestidae; genus Brycinus; species Brycinus macrolepidotus. The sequence continues at coordinate 19,872,913 of JBBPCZ010000148.1, read as the reverse complement.
TACTGTATGTGTCTTCTTCTGGACCATCTTGTCTGTCTTTTTAGATCTTTTCATGACTGGCCTTTGTTAATTCCAGTGAAGTGCTTAAAACAAACAAGCCCAAGATCAGGGGGTGCAAGATCTCCTAGAATGAAAGTTGACTTTATAACTGATTCTAAAAGAAGCATCTTTTGAATGTCATTTTAGTTCAAAAGAATAAATCCTTCGGGTACAAATTTAAGTAGAATGTATTATTTTGTGCACCGCCTTGCTAATTAATCCCAGTGTTGGGGAGTAGCTTGCTGGTAGCTTCAGTAGTAATGGATGCCAAGTTCAGCTGGATGCCAAGTTCAGCCTTCTTTTAGCCATAAATTATATCTCACAAATTGAGAAAAAAAACACATTCACAAATTTCTCTGTATAACGTTACTGAACTTTTTGTTTGAAGAAAGGAGAATGAATGTTGACTGAAAGTCGATTGTTGCATGTGGCTCACTGCTCTACTCTTGTAAAAAAGAAAATACTGAATTGTACTGTCAAATTTTACAGTACCCTCCTGTAATTGGTAAATCTTGTTTTTGACACTATAGACTTTATAGTAGTTTTGGGAAAAAAGTATCTTGCTAGCAATTAATTACAGTGTAAGCGTGAGATAAAGAAGCACATTTGAAATTTCACCATACATTTGGCCTATGAACTGCAAATATTGGATTGAGCACTCTTTTCACACATAACATGCTGGCAGAATGCGTCTGATTTGTGCCCAACTGACACAAAAGGCTCAGTTCACTGGGCCCAAAATGTGATTACTATTGTATGAGAACTGTAGATGATAAATTGCTTAGCATCAGATTGCTAGATACTAACATACAACAACAGTGTCTCGATTATTGTCCCAGCATGTGCAAAGTGGGGGAGCATCCTATGTGACTGAGAAGATGCCCAAAGCACAGAGCGTGATATCTGTTGTGTTTGAGAACAGAATGTTTTAACTGTCGTACTGGGTCCAGGTCTTTCTTGCTGAGCGAGTGTACAGTGTGGAATTATAGACATTTGTCCTTCTCCCTTGTTGGCTCACAAGGACACAGTGGTTTTGTATCTGCCCTGTTACAGAGTAGGTAAATGGCTAAATGGCTAAATGGCTAAATGGCTGGCACTGGTGACACTAGGGCTTGTGGGATTGGTTTCTGTTCTTGTGCTTTTTCAGCTCGCTGCCTCGCTGACACACTGCCCTGATATTGAGCACAACTCTAGCATAGCTGCAGGGCACTTTGTTCAGCACTGTAAAGTATGTGTGTGCGCGAAAGTGTGTGTGTGTGTCTGATTGTCACTAAAAATGTCTCTTATATAGATGTACATATTCATAAAGGGAAAGCTGCTTTGCTTTGTATTCACTCCCTGTGCTAAAATCCCAGCAGTACTTCAGGGCCATGAATCCACTTGTGCAGAACGGAGCAGGAAAGAGACAGTAAGAGGAATCTTAATTAGTCTTACCTGTAGTGCTGCACAATGCTAAATCTAGAAATTGAGATATTTGTTTGGAAATGTCAGTGAGTAAATTCTGAGTCATTTGAAAATCCATACTTTCACTCAATGCAGAATGCGTTCATTTGTATTACAAAGAACAATGAATGCTTAATTGCACAAACTGTGCGATTATAATTAAAGTATGATTAATTGTGCAGCCTCTATCACCACCATACAATTATTCCTATTCCCTCTATAATCAGTTCATGGAGTTGCCACCCATTCCTTTACTACTTTTGTTCATTATGCCAAGGGGAGCCTCATGGTTCAAACAGTCTGTGAGAAGTAAGTCCACATTGTACTGTACTCTGGTTCTCTTTCTGGATAAAAGTGAAACAGTGAGACTGAGTGTTTTCAGTAAAGTTACAGCAGGGTCTCACTCTGCAGTGGAGAATCCCTGTGGATTGCCTCACATCATTAAAGAGTTGTTGAAGCGAAGCTCGGCAAGGGGACCTCTGAGCGACCTTGCACGGGCAATGCAGCTTTTAAATGAGCTGCATCTGGGGGAAAAGGGTATAATTGTATACCAGTGTGTAAATCACATACAGCGAGTTTTCATACACTAACTGTTAAGGACCATGGAGTGTCTCGTGCCTGAAGCTAAACGTGCAGTGCTGGTGTTAGGTTTGCAATTATGTGAAGGCAACTGAGACAGTGAAAAGTCCTGCTGTGCTGTTTTAATGGCAGTGTCACCTTAATATGTGTTGCTTGGCTTTTTGCTGTGTTATTCTGTGTAATGTGTGAACAAATGGTATCTGACAGAATGCCTGGCCTTCACCTTGATGGCATCTCAGATCTGTAGGAAAATTTGAGGATAAGAGTAGTAGTAATATAGCACATTTCTCATGTGGCTTAATAAGGAGGAATTGCGCATAAAGAGTAGCATAAGAGAAGAACAGACAGTAGAGAAAATAAAAGCACTGAATAAGGCAGGAAAAACACCATGTGAAAAACAAATCTAAAAACAAATCATTCTAAAAATAAAACAATAAAAGTAGTATTAGCAACATAGCTTACACAGGAACATTTGGCTCAGAAAAAACAAAACATTTTTCTTGTTGAGAAGAAAAAAAAGACCAGGTCAACATTGTCTACAATGTCTACATTTTGTCTTTGTCTTTACACTGTGTAATAATGCAATAAACCCCAAAAGTCTGTTTTACAAACATTTTGCCATGGTTGCTGTGCATTTTTAGGTAAAAATTGGTAAAAACTGGTAAAATCGTGTTAACATGTTGCTTTTATAAAATGGTGAGAAGAAACAATATCATAAAATATGAAATCATAAAAAGTAAAGTTTGGGAGGACCATGTCAGAAACTCATCCTCCTTCCAATCTATGCCCTATAAATCCATTCTACAATCCATTCTACAATCCTTTTCCTATGATGAAGTTTTTGCACCAACCTATCACCACCCCATCTCTTTCCTGCTCCTCAGTTCTATCCCATCTCTGTTCATTAACAGGGGTATGGCCTTGTAGCCCAGCCAAGTTTCTCAGAGTTCTCTCTCATTTCTACAATTAAACAGTCTCTACTTGACCATATGTTGAAGGCTTGGTAGAAAATAGTAAAATGTTCAATAAATAATAGCAGTAAACCCTTGTACGCTATGGTTTCCAAGCAACACAGTGCTCAAAGATTATTCCATAAAGTACACAAGGGTTTTAATAATTTAATTTAATAATACAGATTGTGAAAAAATTAGTAACATTAATGCACACAATTCAAATTATATGTATGGTTGTGTGTGTGTATCAAGTATTTTAACTCTGAATATAGCTCAGCCAATCAGAGTTTAGAACCAGAACTATCCGTTTTATGAAGCTGTTTGTTAGTTTTAATGTTTTTCTCTTGGCATGGTATGATTTTAACTCTAAATGTACTATATATTTAGTGACTGGCCCTGTTCCAGTCATTTGAAATGTCATTATCCTGCAGCTGTATCAACGAGTGTGTTCTATAGTGACTGTGCCAGAAGCAAAAATGGAACAGGCCAAAAAATTTGGACCAGTTCTTCATTTATACTAAAGGCACTATTTACTATGGGAATATGAGCAGCTTGAGACTGTGATTCACACTACACAGCCTCATGCAAAGACATGCTGATGTGCTTGGCCCATAAGGCACATTTCCGCCTTTGTAATCTTAACCAAATGTAGACGATGGATGTTAAACTGACATATTGGTCACTTCAGAGCAGTCTAATGTCTTTGAAAGTTAAGTACAACTAGAGATAACTCCGTTATGGTAAACCGATAAGAACTTTGCAATCCTCCAGAATCCTCTTGTGTATGGATCTTATCTGTTAACTGGTGTGCAGTAATCTCCAGTAAGCTCCCATGACTCACAGAGGTTTAAGTTCAACAGACAATACACACACACACACACACACACACACACACACATACACACACACACACACCCACACACACACATACTAAACAGACAGAAAAAATCACAAGCACACACACTCATGCCCACATGCACAATCTTCATCATAGTGACCTTGACTCTTCATGATTGACTGATTGAAGGTATGGAAGGGGGGGCTTGTTTACACTGGCATTTAGTGAGTGATGTGGTGAGTTCAGGCTCAAATGAATGCCCCTCTTAGGCAATCAGACAAACAATCACCTATTCCTATAGGATTTCTAAAAGTATGTTAGCTCTAAGCTAACACTGGTGCTCAAAAATATGTCTTTACTTTTTTGGATGAAACATTGGCTTAGGCAGCTATGAAGTAGACATTCCAAATATTTTATTTTTTTGTGACCAACATTTTTATTAAAGAAAGAAGGATACATACATGTAGTGTATACAGGCTGTCAGTGCAAGAGTATAACTGGTCACAAGAAAATAAATGTACAAATTATTTAAATAAGTGAACTACAAAAGGGGGAATTTGGTGGGGACATAAATATGGGGTAAGGACATAAATACATATGTTTTATTTGAACATTGCAACAGACCTTAGCTTATGCTTTACCGTGTATGTAGCAGTTTTACAGTAACTCTTTCAGTAAAGTGCCATGACATTAATAGATGTTTTGCTCCAGGAACTCATTAGACTCTCGCACTGACAAAAAGGCAGGAAGCATAGCTGGAGGTGGCAGAGTTGAACATGTTAAGATTTGCACTGGGAGTGACAAGGATGGACAGGATCAGGAACGAGTTTATTAGAGGGACAGCTCGAGTTGGACCTTTTGGAGGAAAAGTCAGAGAGGTGAGATTGCATTAGTTTGGACATGTGCTGAGGAGAGACTCTGAGTATGTTGGGAGAAGGATGCTGAGGATGGAGCTGCAGAGAAGAGGAGAAGAGGAAGACCTAGTAGGAGGTTTATGGATGTGGTGAGGGAGGACATAAAGGCAGTTGGTGTGTGAGAGGAAGATGCAGAGGATAGAAGGAAATGGAGACGGCTGATCCACTATGGTGACCCTTAATCGGGAGCCGCCAAAAGCAGAAGAAGACGAAGAACTCATTAGACCTTTTCTGAAGGTCTAGAAAGCCTTGGGGGTTCCCCAAAGGTAAAACTGTATGTACATAATTTCATACAGTCTTTCATAGTACTTTCATAGTACATATTTGAATCAAGTAAATTCAATATGTCAGGGCACCCATCCTTACATTTCCTGAAATCTACCATTATTATGATAATATTATCTTTTGATATTTGATCTAAGCACATTTTGAAACAGACACTACAGACACTGATATACTGTCTACATCATTGTAAACTTTTGTAGTAAGGAGCAGTGTCCCTGGTACCACACTAGCAGAAATACATAATATATGGCTGTCTTTGGTATCATCTTAAGAGCAAAAACAGAAGAAAACAGACAAAACAAGCTATGACAGATATATAAAACACTCTTTTAGCAGCGTGCAGATAACATGAGTTAATTAACCTTATTAATGCATAAGTAAATATCACCTTTTACCAAGATATAGCATAAAATAAGCAATGTTATATATTGCATAGTGCTGGTCTATAATGATGTCTTTTTGGAGAATAGTTTGCCAAGCCCACTATACTACCAGGCAGGGGATTCGCCTTGTTCAGACATTAATGGGTCATTTCAAGGTCATTAGGCAACGACTCTCTTTTCTTCATTTATTGTCTCTTGCTTCAGATTCTCTCTTCAGCCATGACTAACTCAGAAGTCAGAAGTGGGCTATTAAACGCATATAGGGATCAAAGGTTACTGCTAACTAGATTCTTTTGATCACCCTTTGTTATAGTGTAAAATCTGGGCTTTGGACAGCCCTACCCCCTACATACACTCTACTGCATCTCTCTCTCTCTTTCTCTCTCTCTCTCTCACTTTCTCTCTCTCTCTCAAGACAATGAGTGGATCCAATTTTGTAGTTGTTGCCTGTGCCTGTCCGATAAGGTTGAAGCACACCTTGTGTATTTTGTGATTTGTCAGCTTTCTCGGCCTGCTTTGATTAATCAGGGTCTCAAAACTTCTCTGAACTGCTCTAAGAAATCACGGCGAGTGCAGGTTGCCGCTTTCCCGAAGTAGGCACAGCGCAACGTTTTTATTTATAAGGCTTTTCACGCTCGCTGGGGTGAGAAATAGGAGTGACTCATAAGAGCAACTCTGAGCTTGTTGTGTGTCGACTTACAGCCAGCATGCTGTTACGACCCAGATGAGTGGGATTTTTCTTCATGGTTTGACTTGAGCTTGGCTGCACATCCCTCCTGAATCGATAAACTAAACACATATGTGTTCTGAATCACTGCTACTTGGCACGGCAGAGCAAGGCACCGCAAATTTATTTCATACACAAAGACAATTTGCTTATTACCACATAGACTTTACATAAATAAAAACACAAGAATGCCAGAAGGACATTAAAACAAAGTGCTTAAGTAAAAAGGAGTCAATGAAAATACAATAGACAGTAATACTGGCGTCTGTAACAGCCTAGGTGAGGAGAATCACCACTTGTAAGGTATTGATCATCCATGGGATTCCTCCAGGAGGGTCAGTTAAATCTAGGATAACAGTTTTACTCGAGTCTTTACCAGCTCCTGGGGTGAGGAAGGTCACAGCCTTATAACTTTTTACTGGATGAATAGCAGCCGTAACTAAGAGATAAGATAAGATAACCTTTTATTTGTCCCACAGGTGGGAAATTTGCATTGTTACAGCAGCAAAATGGACAGTACAAAAGAAGAAAGTAGAAGCAGCATGACCAATAGAATAAATAGAATGAAACTAGATTATCCTCTGCAGTACAAAACAGTTTAACCTTATGAATTGGATATGTCACTGCCGACACCCTCATGATGTTCCATGTTAAACTAGAAGTTAATTTTATATATCTGATGTTGTTTCTTCCTCTGAAATTCCAGGCCAGACTGCCATTAGGTCGTAATGCATACATTTTTTTTTTTCATTATTGTTTGGAGCCAACTAAATATCCATCTGATTAAATTAAAGTGGGGATTAAGCTTTAGAGACCCTCCCACCCCTCTGTGGATTTATTTTGAAAACGTGACCTCAGACGCAGAGGTTACTGAGGTCAATGCAAATAGTGAATTGTAGTGCAACTGAGAAACCTTTAAAAGATTTGACATAAGGCTTTATAAAATCAAACTTTTCTTGAGGATGAGTGTCCTTTGAGGTCAGTTTTGACAAGTCCAGAGACAAGTCAGGAATGTGAGGTATGTCTTTGTACAGCCACATAGCAGAAAAAGAACTAAAATGCCTGTTGATAAAATGGACACAGATCTGTATATGTAGATAGATGGGTCTTTTTATATCAGTAGAGTCTTTCTGTGACTCTAAGTTCATAAAGTGGTTCATAAACTGTTTGGATTATGACACTAACATTCCACTCCCAGAGTTACTGCTGTACTGAGAATGTTCCACCATTCAATATCTGTTCACTGGTGGTTCTGTTGGGGTCCTGACTGTTGATGAATGGGCTAAAGGGGGCTATAAAGTGCACCTATATGGTAAGTGTGGGTGATAAATTTTACAATGAGTGTAGATACAAGGTAAACATAGCTAATGAAGCTGCTTGTCAGTGTACATATTGCTGTATTAACTTTGTAAAGAAAATAAACTTTACAGAAGAGTAATAAAGTGCAGTGCAGACATGATGCTCAGCTTCTGTCTTATGAGTTTGATAAATCTAGCACAAGTGGGCTGTTTGTTTAGAAGATTGCAGCCAACATTAGAACTGCCACCATATTGCAGATGGTGTTATAATGACAGAGATGACATTTCTACACACTTTCCGTGCGTGAAGAAGCAGCTGGTCTGTGAATTGCAGAACACAGCTGACAGGGAGTTGCTGCCGACTCCCCTGAGCTTTTAAAGTCTTGTGATTTCTCAAAGTTTTGTGGATTTTGGCACTAAGGTAGATCAGATCCATATCAGGTAAAGAAATTGCTTTTGGCTTTACCTTATATACTAAATGTGAGTATATGTAAGAGAGGAGTTCATAGTGAATGAGTTTCATTCATATGTCACAGAAAACCCAAGTTTGCTTATTTCCAGGAGCTTCTCTGATGTATAGAAAGTGTTCTCCAGAGGAAAAGTTTTCATTTAATCATTCTGATTCATTTTTCCTCTGAATTCATTTCCCCGCTGCTGATTTCTTTCCTGCCTGTGGCTGTGTAGCTTTAGCCAGGCTCATATCTGTCTTGCTTGGCTGTCTGAGCCTACATAATGGCTCCCTGCCACTTGCTGGCTACACTCAGCAGATCATGTGGAGATCCAAACATGTGCTGTTGCTTAGCACACTGCTTAACCATTCCACTTCCCTCATTTCCCTAAATCCTCCCCAATCTGTTAAACCATCATCTACTGGCAGTCCTCCTGTCCAGTCAGGTCCTGCTCTCACTTCACTCTCTCCGTGCTCTGTCTTTACACAAAACACATCTACGTCTGTGCACTGTTTTTATGCTTATATATGAATTATTCTGCTTGCCAGATGTGCAAATGTGATAGATTGATTCAATTTGTTTCAAAATTAGCACATAACTTTTGTCATATAACTGCACATGCTTAAATGTCATCATCATCATCATCATCTTCATCTTCATCTTCATCTTTAATACTTTTCAGACAGGATTTTTTCATAGAAAATACAGCTTGGCAAGAAACTGTAGTTCTGAATCTGTGGATATCACCATCTTTTGTCTGTAAAGATTATAGCAGCTTTTACCTAACATAACACAAACTCTATAAATAACCCAAGGTTTTATCCTGTAGTAAAAGAGATTTTGTGGTTTTAGTGTGGAGCAGCTCAATGAAAGATTGATTTCTGCAGCCCAAATTAGCTCGATATGTATTGGCGTACATCAAAGCTTATAATGCAATAGAAAAACACACCCTAGTTTGACAAGAGTTGATTTTATATGGTAATTTTGATGGATTGCTGTGAAGTTCCCAGCTAAAGACCAAAGGTGGGCAGTTATATTGACACAGTATGTATTTAAGTCGTTTTTTATGGATTTGGGTGAGTATTTTATTAATACTTCTACCTAGATATATTTGTAAGGAAAGTAATCTTTTTCATTTTTAATCACTAATGTTGTCATAAAATCTTTTTATAAACTCTTAAAACTCCAGGCTTATTATTCAGTAACTACATGAATTACAGTGAAAACTGTCTGAATTACAATTACCTTATAGAAGTGTGTAATAAAGGTATTTGTATTGCTGTGGAATCGGTCACACCTCTGACTTTTAAGGTTTAGGAGCTATAACTATGGGAAGGCTTACCACTTGAAAGCCAGACCCCACAAGATTTTTGACTACCAAAAAGTATATATTGCTTTCTGATGCCAGTGGAAATATTACAAATTGTAATTTGTCTTGCGCTCTTGTAATACAGGGATGAGTTCTTGTTTGCTTGTGCCTTTATTTCCACCTGACAAAAAGTGACCGAAAAAGCACTCGTTTGATCATCACCATTTTTTGGTGGCCGTGATCACCATGGCAACGTTTACGTGGCTGAATGCTTTTGTTGTAATGTCGCAGTTTTAAATTAACGTTTCAGTGCCAATATGCCAGAATTACACTGCTGGAGTTTTTCTGTGTTATGGTTCCGAGCTACACTCTTAAAAACAGGTGCCTCAAGGGGTTCTGTGTGCGATGCTGTAGAGGAACGATTTAAGTTCCCTAAAGAACCATATTTCTTAATGAGATGTTTGAGTGTGTAGATTTTTTGGAGATAAGAAGAACTTTCACATAATGTAAAAGGTCTTTATCAGTTTAAGGTATCTTCCAAGAACATTTACATTATGTGGAAATTCTTTGAACTTTAAACATCTCATTTACAAAACTTGTCTTTGCACAATCTATTAAAAGGTTCTTTAGGGAATCAAAAATAGGTCTTTTATGGTATTACACTGTTAGGCGTCTGATAGGTCGACAGTTGGAGGAAATGCTTTTATTAAAAGGAATGACTGTCAGAGTCCATTTGCAACAAAATCACAGAGCTAAATCAAGGGCAAAAATATGTAATTTGTGAGTTTGTTAGGAGAACACAGGTTGGGTTCCAGATTTCTCCTTGATGCCTCCAGCCATCGCTTGGATTTGTGAAACTGTGAAACTTTAATGAAGTACGTGAAACTTTAATGAAGTACTGAGACAAACCAGGTTTCTGATGGTAACTGCAAGTAATACTGGGCCTCTACAATGAACATATTGATATACTGTACCTAAAATCACTATTTACTGTACGGTGTTATTTGTATTTGTTCCTTTTAGTTTTATGTAATATATTTAGTAATATTCACGTGAAAAAAAACACTCCGTGTGTCATCTAAACAGTTTTAAAATATTATTTGTGCAGGTGTCTAAGAATTTTGCACAGTATTGTAGTTCTGTGAAAGGTGGGACTCTGGTTAATTAGCCTTTGCTCACCATTGTAAGCTGTCAGTTGTAATAGTACAGACCTATTTTTTTCTCTGGTTATTAAAGTGGGCTGGTTGGTGGTTACAGCAGTGGGACTGGGACACTAGAACGTAATGCTCTTGCTAGCTGACCCCTCATCCCCAATTCCAACCCTTCGCTAAATGAGGTTCTTGCTATGCCCCTGCTCCTCTACCCCCCTCTGCAAATAACAGTGCTTAGAAATTAAATATTAGGACATTTTTTTTTAATTATGAGCACCAGAAGTTACATATTATGTATTAAACTTTCTTTGATATAACAATGTGTAATTTATTATCCCATGTGAATCATTTATAGACATTACAGACCTCCTGTGGATATATTCGCATGTTAGTCATGATTATGATTATCCCTCTCACAGTTGTAAATACACTGCGCTGGACCTTCAGAATGCCCTCATTAAAGAAATGAAGTTGTATTCTCCTTCTTAAGACTCTTTGTAATTAACTGTATCCCTGGATGTTTCATTGCCTCAGCAGTGCATGTACATGATGTTCCAACATCAGCGGATGAGGGAAATGGTCAGTCTCTCATGTCCCATTCTTTGTTTTGATGAGCACCACTGGCCTGACCACTGCAGTGACAGGTGTTCTGATGGGGGGAAGGTGTGGAAGGTGTGCCAAGCTGGGTGGATTTCTGAGGTTCAGCTACAGCGGGGGGCTTTTGAGGGATTTGGCTGGTGGGTTTGAACCTGTTACCTCTGCTTCACCCTGACTGAGTGGCCATCTCTTCCACACTCTCCCCTGCACTGCTCTAGCAACACAAGGACCAGTGGATTACACAGACACACAGTAAAATACGCAGTCAAATGATACCTCTGTTTGTTTTATAATGTCAAGGTGAAATCATTTTATAGTAGTTACAGTACAATCTATAGTAGTTACGGAATAAATTATAGTAGTTACTGAATTATAAGTCTTACAGTTAATAACTGAATTAACCTGCAGTTTAAGGAGTTCAGTTATTTTACAATTGCAGGCAGTGGTTGAATGTAATTCGTCTTTTTGAGACTCTCGGTTTGATTCCATTTCAGTGATGCAGAGGAGGAAATGAATAGCAGGCCGTTTGTGGAACGAAGCGATGGTGAAAAGACACTGGTCACAGTAGATCACAGCATATGCTGAAGTGATGTGAACATGATGTTAATCAGAGCAGCAGCATGGAGCCTGTAAACCTGCTGTGTGGAGCCTCTACAGGCTCAGTGCACTGTTGCCAAGCTTCAAGCCTGCAGCTTCTCTCTTTTTTCTCTCTGTCTCTCTTCTTTTACTTTCTCTCTGTCATTCCCCTCCTTTCTCTTCTTTTCTCCCTTCTCTCATTTTCTCTCTTTCTCTGTCTCTGGTTTTACTTTCTTTCTGTATTTCCCCTCCTCTCTCTTTCTCTCTCCCTCACACTCTCTCCTCACCTTGTGCTTTCTTCTCTCGCTGTTCCCTCCTTTCTCTTTCTCTCTCTCTCTCTCTCTATCTCACTCTCTCTCTCTCTCTCTCTCTCTCTATCTCTCTCTCTCTCACACACACACACACACACACACACATCTTTTCTCTCTCCTTCACACACTTTCTCTCCCCTTGTACTTTCCTCTCTTACTCTTTTCTTCTCTCTCTCTCTCTGCCCCCCCCCCCCCCTTCTTTTTGTCTGTGCTATTCTTTCTTCCCCCAAGCATGACATATCTCACAGGCGAGTCTGTTTAGATAAGTCTCAGGGAGTGCTGCCTTTTTGACCTCAGTGTCCACGCAGTCACGACTTCTCTGCCTACTGCTGTCCACTGTCCATCCAGTTAATTATACCATTAATGACATTTAAGTACTGTATGCATATCCTCAACATCATAATATCAAAAAATGCACAACAACGTCAAAATTTGTTGATTTATTTTTTATTTACACCAGTTGAAAATACCAGACAGCCTTTACACTGTGTGACCATTGTTTTAAACATTATTTCATGCCATGCTTATTTATTAGGATAGACAAATTAATGTAGAAAATTGAAGCAAATATATGATTACGTTAATAGCTATGGACTAACATGCAATGCTTTGCTTTATTCATTCCATAAATGAGGAGAAAGCAGAAACATAAATGAAAAAGAATTTTATAATCATTAGAATGATTCAAATGGCACAAACTGAAATCTCAAGTCCAGTTAAGAACATTTTTTTAATTTTCTTCTAAAATTTACCATGTTGGAGATATGAGGTTTGAAGTTTTTTCCGTCACTGACGATCTGCACATTGCAGCTAAACCTGTAAACCAGAGTGAGCAAGTGTGTAAAATCCACCATGAAATAAACTCTGCCTGTGCTGTATAACTGCATCCCGCAGGTGCCTCAGATCTCTATTTAGGATCCCTTTAAAAACAAACCCTTTCTCACGATGGGGAATTCCTGCTGAAATGAAAAATAATCAAATAACACAGAGGTGTCGTTTAATTGAATTGTCTGTGAAGCTCTTGCATGCAATCAGCAACAGCAGCTCAAATACATCAGCAGGCACAACCTTGGCAGAGCATCAGAAGGCTATGTGTGATTGTGTGTTCGGAGGGTTTTCACCTTGGAGCTGCACTGACGCTTTTTTGATCCCTCAACGTCTCTCTGCATAATTAGTCTGTGACTGTAGCATTAATGGTGGCCACATTTAGATTTATTTTGCTGTGTGTCAGAATCAGTGGACACCCAACAGTACTGCAGTGTGCCGAGGGGGAGCTCGGCAGCTTCAGTTCTAAACAGAGGGTGCGTTTCTGAATTCTGAGTAGGACAAAGGATTGTGAGGATGTGTGTGTGTGTGTGTGTGTGTGTGTGTGTGTGTTTTCAGGAAGCTTGGGATAAACAGCGTGCTCTTTGTGTGCTTTGGGCTCAAACTGTCACCGTGTGTGTCGTCACACCCCTTCAGATTTGGGCGCAGCTCTATTGTGTGTGTGTACAGTGCTGTGTTGTCTTTTGTCAACAATAGTGACAATGTTGGCGGCGTCTTACTGGCAATACAGCACAGACTTACATCTCATCCACAATTCATCCCAACTCCCAACATCCCTCTCTCTCTCTCTCCCTCCCTCTATCTATCTTTTTACATGTCTCTTTCCCTCCCTCTATCTATCTATCTATCTATCTATCTATCTATCTATTTCTGAGGGGCTTTTGAGGGGGGGGCTTTTGAGGGATTTGGCTGGTGGGTTTGAACCTGTTACCTCTGCTTCACCCTGACTGAGTGGCCATCTCTTCCACACTCTCCCCTGCACTGCTCTAGCAACACAAGGACCAGTGGATTACACAGACACACAGTAAAATACGCAGTCAAATGATACCTCTGTTTGTTTTATAATGTCAAGGTGAAATCATTTTATAGTAGTTACAGTACAATCTATAGTAGTTACGGAATAAATTATAGTAGTTACTGAATTATAAGTTTTACAGTTAATATCTGAATTAACCTGCAGTTTAAGGAGTTCAGTTATTTTACAATTGTAGGCAGTGGTTAAATGTAATCTCTCTATCTATCTATCTCTCTCTCTATCTATCTATCTATCTATCTATCTGTCTACACTATATGGACAAAAGTATTGGGCCGCCTGACAATTACACTAACAGGGACTTTACTGACATTGCATTTAAATACGTAGACTTTAATATAGAGTTGGTCCCCCTTTGCAGCTATAATTTTCCACTCTTTTTGGAAGACTTCTCACAAGATTTGGACTGTTTTTGTGGGAATTTGTGTTCATTCATTCTGTAGAGCATTTATGAGTTTAGGCACTTATGTTGGGTGAGAAGGTCTGGCTCACAATCTCCATTCCAGTTCATCCCAAAGGTGTTGGATGGGGTTGAGGTCAGGGCTCTGTCCGGGCCAAGTTCTTCCACTGGGAACTCATAAAACCATGTCTTTATGGACCTTGCTTTGCGCACTGAGGCACAGTCATGCTTCCCCAAACTGTGTCCACAAAGTTGGAAGCATGGCGTTGTCCAAAATATCTTGGTGTGCTGAAGCATTAAGATTATTGTCCTTCACTGGAAGTAAGGGGTCTAGCCCAAACCCTGAAAAACAGGTGTGCCCCAATACTATCTATCCATCCATCCATCCGTCTATCCATTCATCCGTCCATCCATCTATCCGTTCATCCACTCCTCTCTTTCCATTTTTATCTCTGCTCTCACTCTCTCTTCTGGCCCTCTGAGAGACTGACTCAGATTATGTAGCATTGGAACAGCATTACTTTTTAAGGGGACATGAAACTAAAAGATCTCCAGAGAAGATCTCCACTGCTTTGTATCTATGTTCGTTTGTGTTTTGTATGTATTTGTTCAAATGGTGGTCTAATGTACTCTGGTATAATGCAGCCTCACACTATCTGCCTTTGCATGCCCTCTATGTAAAACCAAGATGTAAAATGCTTATGTGTCTTCTCTGTTTTCTCAGATTTTTGCTATATGTGCACATCTATGCATTCAGAATTATAAATGCTCCTCTCACAGCTTTACAGAACATTGACAAAAGTCCCCATCAGCTTAATGAGAAACTGTATAGTGCAGCTCAGTTTTTTAAACATCTAAGTTTAGAGTGTGCTATTAATTTCAAATGATGTGTTTACACATGCGTGGCAGGTCTCACTAGCAGGACAGACTGAGTGCTTTTTTTTCTTCTTGCAACAACATAGTGCGGTTAGTAGGCACAGTAATGTGAAGTGGAAAATCAGCATTCTGTAGTGACTCAAACATTGTGGCAGTCAGTTTTGAGTAATTTACATGTTTTTTTTAAAAAAAAAAAAAGAATATTACCGGAATACTACTGAATATAACTGGATATTAAAGTTTTCTGATTCTGATATTAATCAAAACATTTAATTCTATGTATTCACCAGTGTCTTGTTACAACCATGTTTTTGTGTTAAAAAAACATTTTATATGACAAGTATTTGTAATATTAGAGTCATTTAATTTACTACAGGATTTTCCTGAATTGATCTGTTAATTTTACATTCAATCTGTCATGAATTTAGTTTTTCTTCACATATCATCACTTGATAGGTCTCTTCCATACATGTCTCATTTTGTCCTATTTCAGTTGCTGTTAATTTGCTGCAAACGTCAGTTGTCATAGCAACACTCAACTTGCTGCAAACATCAGTGTATTGTTAATGTAATGGTGTATGTTACATATGTATTTTTTTTTACTAAGAAAATAACATATTTTGAAAGATAGATATTTGGATTTTCTGAATCATTTATCAAGCAGACTGCTAGAGTAATACTCAGCTAGCTTGCAAATTTTTAAGTGAGGCAGCCAGCGAAACAATGGCCAACTGGCTAAATTTAAGATAGCTAGATAAACACCAGAGATAATAGACTGAGATAATATGCAAAAAATCATCAAAAAATGTTATTAAATAGAACACATTTTCTTTGAAGAAAACAATTTATAGTGTAAAGTGTCCATTTGTCATACATGAACACACCACAGCACAGCACACAAAGTGAACAGCACGAAATTGTTCTCTGCATTTAACCCATTCACCAAGTGAAGCAGTGGGCAGCCAGGAACGCGGTACCCGGGGAGCAGTGTGTGTGTGTGTGTATATAT
>JBBPCZ010000148.1:19838135-19856818 GCA_037974445.1 Brycinus macrolepidotus | reverse complement strand
AAACTTTCAAAATAAAAGGATTTTAAAAAAAAAACTGCGTTAACGTGCGATAAATTAATTGTCGGCGTTAAGTAAATCATGCGTTAACGCGATAATAAAGGCATTTGTGTTAGAACATGGACAGGTATATTAATTATTTCATCAGATTACCCAACATGAATATAGAACCAGGGAAAATCTGACTCATTCCTGACTGTATGTGGTTCCTGAACAAAAAGAGAAGCTAAAGTTTAAATGAAAAGGCCAATTTTTCCAAGGCTGGATCTTCATGCTGTGCTGGACTTTGACAGGCCAGGCAGGTGGCTTACACATTCTCATATTTTTGCATAAATGCAAACACACACACATACATGCTGGTGCATAATGCGTCTGGAAGACTGTGTGTCAGATAGGTGCACAGCAGGAAATAATGTGAATCCGTTCATGCCCTGCGTTTTCCATACAAAGTGGGCCCACTTCAAGCAGATGTTTCCACTGCTTGAGTAAAACCACCACCAGTACTCCTACCATACACTCACACACACACACACACATCCTCTTCGACTATTGTTATGTTTTCCCCCTTGACTTCCCTTCACCAATGATTTATAGATGTTGGCAATCTAGCGCAGCCTGTTTGTTGATATCGGAGAGAACACACTTGTGTACTGGAGGGGATTGGCTTTGTTGAATCACGCTGTCTTTGGCTCTCTTACTCATACCCTGATGCATGCTCCTCTGTGCCCTGGCATGGGTGCTGCGTGTGAGTAGGTGTGTGTATGTGTGTGCATGAATGTGCAGCAGCTTTTGGGATATAAAGATCAGTTGAAGTGTGAAACTCTGCTCTCGGCTGATTTTATTACTTCTGTATTTTTATGTAATCTTGATAGTACTGTAATCTTTTGCCCTTACTGAATAAACAGCCACATTCCCTGTAACTGGTTCTATTAATGGTTAATCTCTATATGTAATTATGTGGTGAAGCTGATAATGTTTTTGGAAGGAGCAGAAGAGGAGAATTCGTCCCAGTGTGCTTCATCCATCACTGCAGTGAAGGGAATGATACTGAGAAGAATGCCTGCAGGGGTGCAGTGCGTCGTGGAACATAAGCTTTATATGGTGTTGTGCGACATCCTAAATGAGGCATGTAAAGCCCAACTGCAAAAGAGACAGAACTCCTGTTCTTATGAAGGATGTTAGAATATCATCTTGAGCTTCTGGTAGCATGTGTCTTACTCATAAGAATCACTGTTGTGCTTGTTCTCCAGACAATACAGAGCACTCAGCTCTCTCTCCCCTTTGTCTTTGAATAGTGCCTTGACAGTAGGTACCTACTAAAGATAAAAATGATTTTTTGACTTAACCTATCCATGTTCCACCCTCAGTTGCTATGTTGGGCAAGCTTTACTGAGTAATGGAAAGGTCATACAGACAAATGAGAAGCTGTAGCCACCCAGCTGGACTATGTTGTTGCAACTAATTGAAATTGTACAGATTGGAAAAGACAACAACTGTATTAGCATTCAATTACACATATGCAAAAAAAAAAAAAACAAAAAAAAAAAATAAAGTAACCTTTTAGATTGTCCTAACAGTATGACCTTTTACTTGCATACAAAATCAATATCATTTGAAATTAATGATTCACTTCAGACTGACACAGTGTGCCCTATAATTTCTCATAAGGTTACATGGATTGTTTGCCCGTGTTCTGTAAAACTTGTCCACCCTTAACAAGGGTTACAACAAAACAATTGAGGGGGGTGCATGATTGGTCAATGTCATGGTGCACCAGCCACAGCTGTGTCACTGAATCCACATTGTCCTGGCTTTTGCCTCTTACGACCCATTATTTTTCCTATGTGAGTCTTCTTTGATTTATGTATTCAGTTCGCTGTTCTGTTTTTGTTCTTTGTGTTGCACCATGGTCCTAAAGGAACAATTTTATTTTCCTGTGTGCTGTGTATATGGTTGAAATGACAAACACCTACTTGACTTGACTTTAAGTTTGCTCATTGCTAGGTCTCTCGTGTCATTTTGTTCTTAGAGATTTCATATGTCTTTTTTTTGTTCATAATATTTTGCTTTGAATCATTTTGTCCATGTTTATTCTCATTTCCTTAGGCTTTACTTAGGCTTAGGCTTATATTATTCCTCTGTTACTTATGACTGCCTGCACGTCATCCTTTCCTCGCCTTTCTCGTTGTTCTTATCGGACATGTCCCAATAAATTTACTCGGCACAGGCATCCTACCCGATATCCATATGTCACCAATAAGTAATATGTCTTATTTGCTGCATGCTGACAAAATTTGGCTGACCACAAAGGAATCAGAAATAAGATGATCCATGTTCACTGCCTTTTTAGATCTCGGCAGGGCAGTCACTTTCCTTACTAACACATAGCCTGGATGCCTACAGTGAGCTCTAGGCGAACATCTCCCACAGCTCTGTCATTAGCCCATAGCTGTTTGATCTCCATGGCTGACGATCAAAGAAAGGAAGATGGTGTTTCGCATGGGTCACCTCATGTGAGGCAGAAAGCACTGTGCATTGACCTCAATGCCTCTGGTCTATGGAAGGCTTGTCTTCTCATGTGGGCCTTTGAGATGAAGACAAAAGTGAATTGACATTAGATGAGCAGTTACACATCTTGGTGGAGCTTGGTGTGTGAAGCCATGGCATCCTGTCTGAATAGCTTCACTCTAATCTCTGCCCCGACACTGTCTATCTCAGAAGCAGTTTACACAGAGAAATGATGCAAAGCCAACATTCTACCAGATGGAGAGAACTCCCCAGTGTCTCTCTGTGAAACCACCACAAATCCCAGACAACCGTGCAAACATTCTTGAAACTACCTGCTGCTTTTGACCATGAGAATCAAAGAGAATGGGAAACATACAGGAGAAAGCAGGTTGTAGCAGCTGACTGTTTACCAGGCTGTGACCGACTGTGGAGAGTCTGTTGGCACAGAAAGGTGTCCGTTCACCGCAAAGCAATTTGATAGAGCTGTTTGGGCTGATTAATGGGGAATTAGACTTTTGGGTGTACTACCCAAGTCCAAGTCTTGCTATGTGTGTGTATGAATGTTCTGTGAACTGTGAGCCCTCAGTCTGAGTGGCATTTCTCATCAGGTGGGTTTCACTGCTTAGGCATGGCCAAAATACTACTGCCTCTTCGCTTTCAATTCTATCAAGACGTGGAAACAATACAAAGTGGGACGTTTTGGACACAATCATATTTTTGCAAATAAGGGCACATAACAACACTGATGCAAAGCACCACTCTTCCATAGCATGCCTGCATCTGTCGTCTTCTCCACAACCTAGTTGAAGTATCGAGTGAATGATCAAGCAAATGTTTCCCATATCAGTAAACAGTTGTTGCCATTCTTCAGGTGCTGCTATATAAAATTTATCTTGAATTTCCATACTTACATTAAGTAAGCATGGGTCTTTTACGTTATACACATGCAATTTGTGACTGCGAACATCCGCATTTGGGATCGCCCGTTGGTGTAGTCAGAGTTCTTCCCATTTAGTGACACAATTTAGGTTTATTTTTAGCCACTTTCAGCTTATTTTTATCAGTAAATAAACTGAAATAATAAATCCTGTGTATTTCAGCCTAGACTGCTTTTTGAAGGAGGCACAATACAGGTTAGCTAATAAAAATTTTTCAGTATTGTATGAGGTACAGTTACAAAAGCAGGTTGTTTCATTCTAGGATAAGCAGAAAGTTCCACAAAAGTGAACAAAGTTGGGACTTTATTTGGTACATAAAATCATAGAAATGTTATAGTTGGGCAAGGAAAATATAGTATTTAGCCTCTTTAACGCACCAGTAATTTGTGATTGCAAACCTAAACAATTGTCAGTGGTGAAGAGCTTGCCTTTTTTCACTCAGCCATTCATCATATGGGTGTGTGGGGTGTCTGAACACAGAGCGAGTGTCCACCACGCCTCCTCAGGTCCAAAGCCTCTGCATCCAGCAGAGCTGGCAGGGAGCACACCTCACACTGCTTTCCATTTTCCCCGGTAAATGCCAGCTTCAGCCTGGCACGGCGGGAGAGCGCATGGAAGGAAAAGAGAGGATGCAGAAGAGAAATCTCATTACTGCTTTGGAAATGATTTTGCACAGATCTCATTTTTTTTTCCTGGCAAGCAACAGTGACGATAAGCCACAGGAAATCTGCTGCCCTCCACCCTCCTCTCCTCACTGCCACCTCTCCACTGCCCCCTCCTCCCTGTTCACCTCTATGTGGCGGTCAGCAGCAGGGGCCGAGATTCTGACAGCTATTAAGCAGACTGGATAGTTTTATCTCTAAATAAGACACATTAGTTATAGACTGTTTCACAAAGCCCCCCCTTTCCAAAAATGATAACCTCCCTCCCACTATCGATCCACACAGGCTCTTGAAGAGCTCTGGCTGATTACGGGGAATAAACATTATAAAAAATGTAATTGATTCACTAAATATGGGAGCGAGGATAAAATGTTGTAATTGCAGTTTACATCTGAAGAGGGTGGCCTGTGACTAATGAATTTTACAGTGTGATGTATTAGTTATCAGTGATGAGGTTTATGTGAAACACTGTATCCAGCCATTTGAGAGTTTTGCATATTTGCAAATTTGGGAGGCTTCCTGGCAGATTTTGACAGATATATTTGGAGATGAATGCTGTGGGTGTTAATTCAACATGAGATTTAGCTGGCATGTGTAAACAGGTTGTGTGTGTGCTGAAGGCTGATACAGGCATGTGAATGGAAGGCTGTAAGTGGTGAACATAAGAATAAACCTTTGAAGTCATGACATCATTTTGTAGTCAGCATTACGCCCATATATGGAAAAATGAGTGCTGTTTCCTAAAACTGCCAATATTGCGACCCTGTAGACAACTGAAATGCTTCAAGCCTGATATGTCTTGTCCTGTATATATTTTCCCCACAAATGTCACTAGATCCTCTGAGTTATGAGGGCATTAAGGAGTTGAAATATGAATCTTATATGAAAGCTGTGCATGGAATTGACATTATAAAACAGGAAACCTCACTGGAATACCCAGCACAAACCAGCAAACGGGACAGAGCAATGGGGGGTTTTGCTGGATCATCTAATGACATGTCATCAGAAAAATGGGAAGATCTACTATATTAACCAGAGTATTTGAAACATCAATTTAACTTGCTTAAACCTCACATTTTTGTGCAAACAGGTGATTTTGCTGTAGTAGAACAGCAGGCTGTGGTAGCAGGAAGCAGCGAGTTAAATTGTACAGAACAGCACAGTGCTGGCACACTATTTCAGAACATGTTGTTCATTTTTCCCATAATGTGAAAGCATTTAGATCTAAAATTACTTATTTGGACATGATGCTGATTTCAAAATGATGCACTTCAGAGGTCTGTAGTCCATCGACTGATGCTCGTGCTAATTCTCCATTTAGTCTTAATTATAGCTTTTTTTTATGGGTTTAAACGCCAAAACCTTCATGCAACTCTTTGTAGGTAATGAGTTGCATAAAACACTTGATTATTGCACAAGTTAGCCAGGTTAGTATTTTTCATATATCATATTATTCTACATAGACTGCAACAGAAAGCAAACAAAGCAGAATAAAGACTGGCACCATTAGCTATTTAGAAAACTGTCCTGATAATGTTAGCTGATGGAGCCAGCGTTTATTCTGCTCTGTTAGCCAAAGCAGAATATGATATATTATTCTACATATACTGGAGCAGAATGCTAACAAAGCAGAATAAATGCTGGCACTAGTAGCTGTTTAGAAGGCTGTCCTGATAATGTTAGCTGGCTAGCTAGGGAGCTAGTTAAGCTACTTGGTTACCGGCTTTTTGTTAAGTATCACGAGGCTTAGGTGTTGCCAAAATGAAGAACTGCTTTAAAAAATGAACTATCGAACTTGAAAAGTCAAACAGGAGAACCTGTGTCAGTTATCCAAGAAACTCTGACTTTTTTTGTTCTTGTCCGTGAGGTGTGCTTTGAAACAATATTATTTAATATTATTAAATGGTGCATTTTGATTGACTGTTTGATGAAACCAAACTAAACCAAACTCATTTCTAGATTCTTCTTTTTCTGTTTCCCATGCATTTATATACTTCTTTTTTGTTTGTTTTTAATCTTTTTATGAACCAATCATAACACCACTGGGGAGAAGCAAAAGATGTGTAATCCCAAATCCCCAAACCCTCTTACCAACCCTCTCTTTTTTTTTGCTCCCTTGGCAACCTTTGGCAACATTTGCCAATGGACAGGGGGTGTGCTGCCCAATTCTGCATCCTATTATAGTGCCCTCCTCCCTGGTGTCCTGTGGCCTGTGGATAACCACGTCACCCTATGACACATTCGTAAATTACCCCCGAACACCTGCGGCGGGCCTAGAGCTCTTTAAAGAAGAGGCTGCAGCTCTCCCAGGGGAAAGCTAATGCGTTACAGCTCTAAACACATCACAACGCTCCCATGATGGAGCACTGGTTAAGATGATAAACCTCAGCTCTCCAAGAGTGTTTACTCGCATGAAAGATGAGTGAGTCTCTCATCTCTCTCTCTCTGTCTCTCTCCGCCTTTCTGCCCTCAGGAATCAAATCAATCTTAATTTCTCAGGAGAAGCCGGTGTTTACCTTAGCTAACCATGTGACAAAGTGCTTAGGGAACAAGACGGAAATTACCGTCCACAAGATTATTTTAGTCAGCAGCTTATGTCTGCCCTGTCTGATAGGGGGAAAAAAGCACCAGAATGCACTGAAGCTTTTGTTGCGAGAAAAGGTCAGTGTATCACAGCTGACATAGCAATCTGTTTTTGTGGTGTGCTTCGCATTCGCGTGTTTTCCCCCCTCTGCCTCTGTGTGAAACCTGCTCATATGTTCGGGCTGTGTCTCTTGCATCTGGGCCAGTTTCTTGTGGTCGGTATTGATCTCTATCGACCGACCTGCTGCAGCTTCAGCTGTAGGCTAATTCTGCCCGCTGCTCCTTCCGTTGACATTTTCATTGCCCTGCCTCGTCTTTATCGAGTGGGGCCATAAAGCGAAGCTTCAAATGGCTCCTGTCCTCCCTGCTCCTGCTAAATCACTCTCCAACCCGGGCACTTTATGGTGTAGCTACAGAAGTACTGAGTTAGCAGTCTCACAGAGGACATCCGGCAATGCTAAGCAGCTTTTCAGGAAAATTCCACCAGTTTTCAGGCATTCGCGTCAGGCAAAGACATCAAAGGGAATCGCTCATGTTCTAACTTCAGGCAGAAATGATTGTAAAACTGTGGAAAGAAATTGCCAACCGACAGTGCGAAAAGTCAGAATTGTCAGTGCTAACAGATCACTCCCTTGTTTTTGCTTTGCAGCTCTGGCAGTGCATTCAAAGAAGCATTCCGAAGTGAGCTTACAAAAGCAGATGGGTGCATTCAGAATGCATAACATTGCCCTATCAGCTCCCTTTTACGGAAGTTTTCGACCCTCTGGTTCCATTTTAGGCAGTTAGAGAGAAAGTGAGAGAAGCGTAAAGTGGGAGAGAGCTTTTTTCAGCTTACACTCACCCACTTGCCTAAAGCACACATCACATTCTCTGTTTCTTCTGCTTATGCAGCTCCTTCCTGGCCAATCCATCACTGGTGACATCTAGCTAGTCACCCCTGGTACATCTCCCTCCCCTGAGAGCTTTATAGCGTTCCTGAGGATATGGGAGTATCGATTCAGGAAGTGATCATTTGGTTTGATGGCATTTCACGTGTTCAGTTCCTGAGGGTTTTAATGTCTTAGGTGCATGTATTCCAAAAAGCATTAATTAAACTGTCTGGATGGATGGAGAAAGTGCATTCAGGTTACTAGAGCAAAGTGTGTGGCAGGTTTATTCGAAAGCGAAACACTGTCTCTTTGTGTACCATTTGTTGAAGACAACACAGTAGCTTTAATCCCTTAAACTGAAACTGTGTTGAATTGTTAAAAGAAGATTCTTGCCAAAATCCATCCATTATCTGAGCCGCTTATCCTTAACCAGGGGGCTGCTGGAGCCTATCCCAGTGGTCATAGGGTGAAAGGCAGAGAAACACCCTGGACAGGTGTCCTGCCAAAGTGAACAATTTAATCATTGCTACACTGCTACAGTGAGTCATCAGATGAGGAGAACAGCAAATTCATCAACCTTGCTAAAATGTTACTACAGTTTGTCTTCTTTTATCTGCCTACAAGCTTAAAAACTGGTCTGACATCTACTTTGTGACAGATCGGATCGCTTTTCATTACAGTTTTGTTTGACAACCAAGGTAAAAGTTACATTAAAGTTAGCTTGGTTGTATTTTTTGCCCATAGATCAGTGGCTAGGCCAGCAGTCAGGATTAGTTCACACCACAGGGATTCCCAATGCTACTTGTGCAGTGCTTATTGGTTGTTGTAGTGAGAGAACAGCAACAGCAAATAGCAAATAAAACCATCCTCAACTTTAGATTTGAGCTAGAATGCCCCTTTAAGTAAACTCAGTCAAGTAAACCAAAGTGAAATAGACTTGGTTATGTGGTTTCTTGTATGACATGCTGTGAAGTAAAACAAAGATAAAAGTGTGTTGCACAGTAAAATAAAAACAATACTGTTTTCCATTTTTGTGACATTTAGATCAAATGGATTATACTAATTTGCATATCAAATAACTGGTGAAACAAATAACTGCAGTGAAGCCAAACGATTCATGCTAAACATTCTCTCTCTTTCTCTCTCTCTCTCTCTCTCTCTCACTCTCAGGGCCCTGGGGCAGGTGTATGGGCAGTGAGTGTGGTCTAGGGGGCAGTCAGAGCCGAGCAGTATGGTGTGCCCATTCTGAGGGCTGGACCACACTCCACACCAACTGCCCTCAGAGCGAGCGGCCTGACAACCAGCAGAGCTGCTTCCGTGTCTGTGACTGGCACAAAGAGCTGTACGACTGGCAGCTGGGTGCATGGAACCAGTGTGTGCCTGTCTCGCTGCGGAACCCTGGGGTGCCGCGGCCAGCCGTGTGCACACGGGGTGAAGAGGGCCTCCAGACACGCGAGGTGGGCTGTGTCCAGAAGGCCGATGGTGCACCTGCTGATGATGCCATCTGTGAATACTTTGAGCCCAAGCCACGGCTAGAGCAGGCTTGCCTCATCCCCTGTCCGCGGGACTGCGTGGTGTCTCAGTTTTCTCCCTGGACCTCTTGCTCTAAGACGTGTGGAATGGGCTTGCAGAATCGCGTAAGGTCAATCTTGGCACCACCGCTGTTTGGGGGCTCAGCCTGCCCTAACTTGACTGAGTTCCGCACCTGTCAGCCTGGTTCCTGCCCAGGTCCAGAGAGCATGTACAGTCTCAGGGTGGGCTCCTGGGGACCTTGTACCACTCCCCCTTCACGCCAGGCTCGGCAGGCGGAACCTGAACCATCCAGTTCTCCAGACAGACCAAATCGTCCAGGTAGACGGAGTCGTCCAGGCAGGACAGATCATCCAGATAGACCGAAACGGCCAGAGAGGCCTAAACGTCCAGACAGACCAAATCGTCCAGACAGACCGAATCGTCCAGACAAACCAAAACGTTCAGACAGACCAAATCGCCCAGACCGACCAGACCGACCAGACCGTCTGACGAGACAGGAACGGCAGGCCAAACGCCGTAAGAACAAAGAGAATAAGGAAGCTAAAGGCGAGCGGGTGAGGGAGAGGATGAGGGACAGAGGAAAGGTGAAGGACCCGGAGACTCGAGAGCTCATCAAGAAGAAGCGGACAAGGAACCGGCAGAACCGGCAAGGTGGGAAGTTCTGGGACCTGCAGGTGGGATACCAGACAAGGGAGGTGATGTGTGTGCACCGGAGTGGGAGCACAGAGGAAGTCAGGTTTGTCTTTCTGATGTGTCTCTCTGTACTCATAAACTCACTGCTCATGTCTCTGTCCACCTCTGAATAATACAACGGCTACAACTGCACTCTTCAAGGCCGTAGTCCTGAATAGCCCTTAAAGAACCATGTAAATGATATGTCTGAATATGATTTTTTAATGATTCCATGTCAAGTAACGTTTATAAAAGTACAACAGTTCAATATCAATTAATATTTTTTTCCAGAACTGTATATCTGAACCAAAATCATTCAGAAATATTTATTTTTAAGAGTTTAGAGATCCACTGAGCTGAGGGATACAGCATCTTGCAGTAACTTGTAGCAGCAAATGCGTAATTTCACTTTTAGTTACAAACACCAATGTAGTACTAACTGAAAGTTTAGAACCTACGGAGCTGGTAAAGTAAATATTCTGAAATGTCTTTTCTTCTGTTTTTTTGTGCTTCTGCATAATTATGCATGTTTGGGGGTGCACTATGGTCTATGATAAACCACAGAGAGATGACTAGCCTGCCTACATCAAATCATATTTCTGCACATGATCTTAGTTCAGCAGAGCGCTCTGGAGCTCTTTAATCTCCTCTCTTCTCATCACAACCTCAGACACATATAGCTATGCAAAAAAACATTGCTGGACTTTGGGTCAAAAAGATTCAAAGAGAAGACAGAAGATACTGATATCATAGTCAGAATATCCAAGTTTTTTTTTTTGCATTTCTTATACTGTTTGGCCTTTGGACTTGGCAGAAGTACTACAGAACGGTCAGTGGGAAGTTTAAGTAACTCCTATGCCCTTATGGCCATTAATATTAATCAGATCAGTTGCTTTTCTCTGATCTGAAATATTTATGCCTGGTCTTTACTCCCAACTCTTGGAAAATAGAGCAACCTTTCCTCCATGGTGAGAATCTGGCCTAAAGTGATTTTTTTTCTTCTATAACAATGGCTGAATTCTTCTACAGCATGTTGTTTTATTCTCTGCCAGTTGCCCCTTATGTGCAGTTGCTGTGGAAATGTAAGCATCTCTAGTCTTATTTCTCACTAGCCAACATGTTGACTCAAATCATAGACTGTAAAATGAAACTGGAGGCACAGAACTGATTGATACAAGCAATGGTCTTGTGCTACAGTAATAGTGCACCAACATTTCTAGAGCAATTTTAAGTCTTTTGTTAATGTAATTTACGGTCATTTTCAATAATTTCATTTTCAGCAAATGCTGTGAAAGCATCTTTCTCGTCTCCTCCAGACAATGCCTGTGGTAATCAGTTTATTCTTTGTCAATGGGAGTGCTGAGACAGATAATCAGCCTGCGTCGCGGCAGATGCTGAGGAAATGTGCAGGTTTAGAAAAAAAGGCTCACTGAGAAGAACACAGACAAACAACAGAAGAAAAAAATCTGATTCCTTAGAAATAAGATAAACCAATTTTGGTCACTCAAGGTGTTTGTTATTGATGCTGGACGCCTGGTCTCAGCATCAGACGCCACATGCAAATGGAGAGTGATATATAGTTAACTAAGCTGGTTATGGCAGGATTTTGCCAGTGGTATTCTGTCTGGCTCTGTGCTCTGTGTGTATGTTCTTCCATGCAGCAGATTTTATAAGTCCGTTGGAAAACACATTTGCAAGCAGTGACTGAGCCATCCGGAGAGAGGTAGTCACTCGCTTCTTACCAGACCATATATATATATATATATATATATATATATATATTTATATTTGAGTTTTCCTGGAATATATTAACATTTATGAAATAGCTGTGTTTCTTGGCCATCGCATTTGATGTATGTGCTGAGAAGCATCTCCAGTGTAGTGTATCTCCAATTTTTCTCTTGTCTACTATCCATTTGAAGGGGTGGCAAAGAGTTGATCTTTTATTTCTTTCTTTTTTCTTTTTTTAACTGTAGAATGCATATTTCCAATGGGGAAAGAATGGCTGCAGAATCTTCCTCTCCCTCTGAGAGTCAGTGAACTATGATTCAGATTTATGATCGGAGAAGAGAATGGTGTCAGTACATTTGAGCCATCACAGATGGCAGAGGCTCCAAAGAGGCTTAGCTGACACTGATGACCGCATTAATGTGACTTGTGCACAGGATCAAATGTGTTAGTCGGCATTCATGGGTGTATGATCATTCTACTTACGGCCATGAGAAGCAGTAGACTTACTGCCACTGAGAGTTTATTGCATGTTTATAGTCATGCTATGTGTTTTTGCAGGCCTTACCTTAACATAACAAAGAGTGTGAGTCATATTCAAAGCTCTTGTAAAACTACTTAATATACACGCATATGGCCAAACATATCTGTCGAATTTTGCATTCTTGTAGCAAATAATTATTCTTACTTACAAGTTATTTCTGGAATCATCTTCGATCGTTTTGTGTTTTCTTGTTGTTAACATTATTTTAACATGGATGTACCACAGACGTGCCGAACTAGATCTTTATTATAGTTGTGAGTTGCATCATGCTTAGCCATAGTAGCATTTAGCAGAGTTAAAGATGGTAATGATCTATAATCTAGTGCTCCATTTCAGTTTAGGTTTTATCTTACATATAATAAAGGGTCACAGCTGTCTCTCTGCTTTGGTCAGTGAACAAGGTCAACATTGCTCTGTTTCACAAAGTCCTGAATTTTTCTTGGCTAGCATTGCCAACTCTTCACTACTGAAAACTGCCATTATCAATATCAGAATACCTATAGTGTTACCAGAGTGGTTATCCCAGTTCATGGTTCATATATATGCTTGATGTTTGTGAATTTTAAAAGCACAGCAAGTTTTTTACTTCTTGGCTGTTTCTGAACCACTCTAACTTCAACTGGGTAATTAAGACACAGCAGGAAGTGAAAGCCTACCACCTGTGAGTATGTTAGGACCTGCGGAGACAAGCACAGTGTTAATCATTTTACCCTGCTTGCCAGGCACGCCTTGGAAAATGGATTTTGATGCCATTTAATTAAAATTCATGGAAGTCATAGTTTGATACATATCTAAACTGAACTGTAATCGTAATTGTTTTTTTCTCCACAAAAATAGCTGGAAAAATATGCTTGAGGAAAAAAAAATCCTGGTGGGAATTTAGGTCAGAGTGTAAGCAGTATTAAGATTTTGATCTGTTCGAAAAATCTGTGTAAAACCATAATCATATATTTGGGTAGGATGGCAGATTATCATTCCATTATGGAGCGTTTTTGATTCCAACTTTAGGGAGATAGTGTTCTTTGGAACACTTGAAAAATGAAACCTTGTTGTATTGGGAATGTAAGTGGTGACAGTTAATTAGGAAAGAAGAAAAAGAAATGAAGGCCTTTGTCATAATATGTAATTTACTATCAACAGGCAGAATCCAGCCCTAGAAGCCATGTCTCTTGAAGAACTGCACATTCACCATTCTCTAAAAGCCCTGTGTCATTTGACTTTTTGTTCTGGAAGTGCTGAATCTCAGTGTTTTTAAGGAAAAGTGCTGTACATAAGACCTAATGTAATTCATAATCTTTGCTTTTAAAAGCAGCTGGAGGAACTTGTTATATTTAATGTTTTGATAACAAAACTCATCCGGTTCTTCTTTTGCAGCCTGTGCAGTCAGCAAACCCTTCCAGTCACATACCAAGCCTGTGTCATCACCAAGGACTGTGAGGTGACTGAGTGGTCTGAATGGTCATCCTGCTCGAAGGAATGCTACGATTTGAACGGGCCCAAAGGTCAGCGGACACGCACGCGCCGCATTCAGCAGTTCAGTGTGGGCGGAGGGGCCGAGTGCCCTCATCTAGAAGAGTCTGAGCCATGTTCTCCACTGGGGGAGGCAGTTCCACCATGCATAGCGTAAGTCATACAGGCTTTTTGTCCGTGTAACGTGAAAACATAGACTTACATTCAAAAGCCTGAAATCACCTTTTTCTGACATCTAAAACTAATTTTGTTGAAATGCACTTATAATTATTTGAATCAGGTTATGCTTATGAATACATACATACTTTTTGTTGATATTTGTAAGTAAAAAAGTCAGAAAGCAGTGACTGAATACTTGTTCTCCTCACTGTAATTACAAAACACCCTTAGAAAAAGGGTGGTCTTCAAGATTGCTTCAATAAAGGTTCTGGCGTCCCACTACAGAGTTCTAAACTGCCTCTGGATCAACACAAAACTGCATCAACACAAGAACTGTGCATCGAGAGACGGGTTTCCATAGCCCAGCACCTTTACATAAGGCTGAGATCACTGTCCTCAATATCAACCATCGTGGGTGTGGTGTAAAGCATGTGCCACTAGATTTTGGAACATTTGAAATGTGTTCTCTAGAATGATAAATCGCACTCCACTATCAGTATAGTATGAGAAACAAATCTGGGTTGCTGGAATGCAAGAATAGTGTTGACAGTAAAGAATGCAGGAATGTATAGTGCTGGAATGCAGGAATGTATAGTATCGACAGTAAAGTTTAGTGGATAATGGAATTCAGAATCAGATTCAGAATCAGAATCAGAAAACTTCATAGATTCCGTAGGAAACTGCTTATGTTACAATTGCACAGTCACCCATAGACACAAAGACAAGAATAGTATACAATATAATATAAACATAGTCAAAATAAAATAAATTAAAATGAAATAAAACTCTTCAGAAAATGGTCTTGGGCTGTTCATGGTTTGGGCTAGGCACCTTAGTTCATACAAAGATATTTTATACATATACATGATATGCTTCCAACTTTGTGGCCACAGTCTGGTGAAGGCCCTCTTCTTTTCCAGCATGATTGTGCCCTTGTGCACAAGGTGAGGCCCATAAAGAAATGGTTTGATGAGTTTTGCTTGGAGGAACTTGACTGGCCCGCACAGAGCCCTGACCTCAACCCCATCCAACACCTTTGGGATGAACTGGACTGTTTATTGTTAGCCTGGCCTTTTTGTTCAATGACGAATTTTTGACTGACTGGGTACAAACTTCCACAGATGTTGTGGGGGGAGGGGGGTCAATATTAATGCTTGTGATTTTGGAATGGGAAGTCCAACAAACACATATAGCAGTAATGATCAGGAGTGTACGAACTTCATGGCATTGATTTAGTCTCACTATGGCAGTGTTTATATCCTAAACACATCATCCTCCTGGTGTTGTGTGTTGTCTCAGTGGGATTATTGCCGTCGAATGGCTGCTCCATGCTGAGGTATGTTCACTGCTGTAATAACAGCAGTTTGGCCTGGTGTTAACAGTGGGGAGAACAATAATAAGCCTCTCTTCATGCCCATCGTCTGCTGGGGAGCTTTTGTGCAGTTTGTGACAGGGAAAACACAGACAGAGGCTTGATGGGGGTGGGGGGTGCTGCGGCTGCCTGCTGGAGGAGACCCGGAAGGAGCTGCAAGCTGTAGAACTGGCACACTGCCAGGCTAGAAGGGAGAGGTGATGAATGGAGAGTGTGTGAGGGGACAGTCGATGTGGCATCTAATCTGATCTCCACCACAGATGGGCCGGTCCACGCTCCATCACTCAGCAGCCCACCGTTCTGGATCTATTCATTGCCTCCCTTTGAGGGGAAAGTGTGTCACTCATAATTAGCCCTTGCTGGTTGCTTTCCACTGAGATGTCCTGTGTGGTTCAAAGAGGTCTTCTCCTTTAACCTAGTTGTGATTGAACTTCCCCACACACCTTTACAGCTAGATGTCTTTCACTCTGCGGAGTGTTTCTGACTCACACCGAGCACAGCATGGTTTTACTTGAGTCAAAAATGTACGCACCTCTTTTTTTTAGTCAACATTTCACTTACTTACCTTTAACACAACAGAAAGGAGGGAATTCCATAAATACTTGGATAACAGTTCTGATGCCAGAATTACTACTAAAAACAAATTTAAGTTTATTAGTTTTAATCATATTTTCTTGGAGTCAGGGCTGAGAAACTCATGTAATATCACACATATTGGACAATAACGTTCTTATATTGCTGACAGTCTTGCAAAAAATTAGAGGTCATTTTCTTCTGATATTCTGATTATAAGCCCTGCATAGCACCACTACAACTTTTTTCTTTTTCTTTTTTCAACTTTTTTCATTTATTTGTTCTAGAAGACGAACATTTGTCAATTAAAAATGGAAACAGTATAGTCTGTACATGGTCAGACCACTTTAGGCTATCACTCTTAAATACAACAGCTTTAGAGTAACCATTACTTGACGATTGAACGAAAATGGGGCGGAGGTAGTGTTCACAGAAAAAGACATGTGAAGCTCCTGACATTATCCTACTTTGCAGGAATAATGCACCACAACAGAGACTCTCATACAGGTGATCGCTGCTCAGTGAGTAATTTAATTACAGTTAAGTGTTGAAGTCAGTAAGTAGTTCAAGCAGAACAGAATGCAGTGCTGGTCCTGGGGTTCCAATGGTAAGGTGGGAGGAGAGTGGTGTAGCAAGGAGTGTGTGGGGGAAGCTCAAAGCAGTGGACAAATGTAGGGCTATGGAGGCTGCTTTGTCAGAGGCTTCCTCTGGCTGGTCTCATACTCTGCATCTTCAGTCCACTAGGATTAGTAAAGACTCAGAGAGAGAGAGAGAGAGAGAAAGAGGGAGAGAGAGACAGGGGGGAGAGAAAGAGAGAGAGTGAAAACACCACAGGTTAGTTGGCATGGTTGTGGAGTAGAGATACTCACTCAACAGAGCTGCATGTGGTGTTTAAATATCCTCCTGTGATCAGCTGGGTGAGTGCTGCCAGGTGCGGCGCTTCTTCCCAGACCTTCAACAGCTTTCCAGTACCTGGGAGGCTTGGAAATCCAGCTCCCGGGGTGAGGCAGGTCCCATCCCGCACCACATGTGTTTCAGATTTGTTATCTTTAAGCAGTCCTTTGCATACACCTGCACATTTGCATTCAAAATGCCATTGCACAGTCCATGATCCTATCAATTAACACAAGCTCATGCACAGCATTGTGAGAACAACAGGCACAGGCTTTGACTCTTCCACATCTGTGGTGTAAGGCCAGGTCAGACTTACATGTGCCAGAAAATTTACATCAGTGAAACTACATTCATTTCAACATACAGCAGATGTCCAGGGCGAACTTGCTTAAAGTTGGTGAACTTGAATTTGTGTCCTTGACCGATAGTGCTGTTGCTTTGGTTGTTTTGGGTGAAGCTTCAAATAACAGCACTGAAATCCAAACTGAAAGGAACGCTAAATTAACCAGTCTAAGCACGAGCCTTCAACATTTTTCCTCCGTTGACTCTAAAGGAACACATCAAAGAGAGAGTGTGATATAAAGTAAAGTGGCCCCTTATAGTCACGTGTGAACACACCACACAATGTGAAATTCTTTCTCTGCATTTAACCCATTCACCAAGTGAAGCAGGGGGCTGCCGCCAACGAGGGGCACTCGGGGAGCAGTGTGTGGGGACAGTACCTTGCTCAAGGGTACCTCAGTGATGACACTAGCAGTTGGGAATTGAACCCAGAACCTTCTGATTGAAGGGGCAATGCCCTAACCACTAGGCCACACAGCTGCCTATGCAGTCTTTTGGGATTATTATTGTCTTTACTTTTATGGTTTTCTGTTTGCGGTAGATAAGTTGACCCACTGCCACCAACCACAGTTGTCACATATGTTTTTGCTACAGATCCATATGTAGCACTATGCTGTGGTGAGTGTGTAATTATCTGATACTCTTTGCTAATGGCTAGGATAGCTCTGAGGCTAACTGCAGCTGCACACAAGTCATCCCAACCATATCATGAATGAGTTCCTTAAGGTTGCCAATAGTTAAATGGTTAAAATGTCCAAATCCAATTATGTCCACTGTATTTATCAGTGCTGTGATGAGCAGCATTTAACCAAACAACATCTAAAGTCAGTTCTTCTAAGTCTACGTATCTCTTGTTAAAATGAGAGACCACATGATCACAACAGCTGTTACAATTGAAGAATATAAGTCCCCTCCCCCCACACTCCTTTTTTCTCTCACCCACTTCCCTCATGTCACATCTGTAAAGGGTGATAAAGGGTCAGCTGTTCAGATGGTGGCCTTTAAAGCTTCAATGACTATTGAACCCACTCTCACCCGTTACTGCTCACGCTCTGTTTGTCATCGCAACTTCATTTCGACCAAACTCATTTGTTGATGACATTAACAGTAATGACAGAGAGTCAATATAAAAACCTAAATCATTTGGGCTTGTGTGTTTCTCTGATGTTTTCCCCAGTCTAATTAATTAAATAGAGTATCTGGTGCCAAACTTTGTTTTGTATATATTGTTCTCCCTTTGCTGTCTAATAATCTAATAGAAGATTTTTGACGCTGCAGGCGATTCTCCCCAGGCACTGACAAATGATTATGATGAAAAATATATGCGGCTCATCCAAGCATAAAATATCAAAGTGCGCACAATAAAATTAGGCCCATTAAAAATGAGGCAGGCGGTCTGTCTGTGTAATTCTGCCTTTGTGAAAGGGTGCGGCTCCCTCGTTTGTTTGTGATTCCTCTGTTTGACTCATGCTGTGCTGATGTGATAAATCAGAAGGTTGCGGCCCCACAGTCAAATTCGATCAAGCTCAATAAGGCTGCGACCTCAACGCAGAGACCGGTTCAAGCACAGCCCTGGTCCAGTCCATTGGAAAATGAACTTCTTTCATAGCTCTGCTTTATAGAGGGAACTGATGTGGAGTAGGGAGTAATAATAAGGTCGCTGGTTGCTCTTTTTCACTGTGGGGCTGTATAGCAGGGATGGTTATTTGAGTAATAAATTTGAAAATTACTATTAAAGCTCATTTTAAGGAAAATCTTTCCGCTCTCTCCCTCCCTCTCTCTCTCTCTCTCTCTCTCTCTCTCTCTCTCTCTCTCTCTCTCTCTCTCTCTCTCTCTCTC
>JBBPCZ010000148.1:19814621-19838035 GCA_037974445.1 Brycinus macrolepidotus | reverse complement strand
TTTGTGTTGATGCTCAAGGTGTCAGACGTCATGCTGAGCTTTGTTTGGTGTTCCTGTGTCACATAGAACCAAAGTTATTGTAATTTTAAAACCATGTAATAATAACCACTACTGGGGTTTTGAAAACAGCATCACACACAAAGAACATTCATTCATTTGTTTTCTGTAACTGCTTAATCCTTACTAGGCCCATGGGCACCCGGAACAGAACCTGCAAACTCTGCACACACAAGGCCAGAACCCAGATTCAAACCCCCAACCCAGGAGGTGTGAGGCAACACCGTTTCCCACTGCGCCACCGTGGGGCCACCATAAAGAACAAAAATGCCCAAAAATTTCTTTTATTGTAGGTCTTAGAAACAAATGGGAAAAACACAAGATCTTTGAGCCCAGGAGAACTTTCAGGATAGTTTCTGCCCACAAGTGGGTGAGGAAAACCCACAGAGTGAGGGGGTCTGGAGAGCAGCTGAGGGGCGGTACGCTAAGCAAAAGTGCAGCAAACGGCGAGCGTGTAGGAGAGCAAACACCAGTTTTAGACTGGTTTACAGATTTTACTAATACTTTCTGAGTTCTAAGGGTCAGGCATAATTAATTAGCAAGCTATTAATGGAAGATTGCGAGTTCGATCCCTGGTGGTGCTGTAGCCACCTGTGGTCGGGAGTCGAAGAGAGCGCAATTTGCTTCACTCTCTCTGGGTGGGTAGGATAATTCTCCCTCTCCCCCATCACTCAGCACAATGCTAGTCAATGCTAGTCAGCACGAGCATCTGTTAGCTAGCAGGACAGAACAGCCAGTTGGCATTATCTTCCAAGCACGTAAAGATGTCCACTAACATTACATTACTGGCAGTTTGAAAAGGTTCAATAGCACATGGTCAAGATTCAATAGCACATGGTCAATATTAAACAGCTTCTTTATACATTTTCACAGATGCATAGTCCAACAGGCCTTGAAAATCTGTCATGTAAGTGCTTGCTGTTTCGTATCTGCATTCCCTTTCACCCACTTGGAACGTAACAGAGCGTGCCTGGTGTGCTCGTACCTCTGCTGCAGTGGAGAGGAGGCTGACAGGCAGGTGGACTGACCTGGCTGCTGGAGCTCTGTATGCATGAGGAAGCTTTCTGTTCATTTATTCAGCCCGACATTGCACTTTAGGATCACAACAACCTGTCAGATGCTGTCTCAACTCATGCTTAAGACAAGAACAAAGAGCAAAATAGAAATGTTCAGAGAGGTACTTCTTTTCAGAATGGCTCCTTTTCAGTTCAGCTTGTACAGATTCCAAGCAGCTTCTTTCTGTCCGACATTAGATTTTGGGTTCCTAACTGGATGAATGTGCGGAGAGAACAAGAAGCTGCTGAGTGCATGTTAATGCGGCTGGTATTTTGATACTTTGATACATTTTAGCAAGTTTATGCCACTAGAAAAGGAAAAAAAGCACACCCATGCACACACACACACACTCATTAAGTATGATGTGACATGGCCGGAGAGCCATGCATAACCCCATGCTGGGCACTAAAGCTGGTAGCATGCCCACACTCGTCCATAGCCTGACACCAAAAGTCCCCTGCCATCTGCTCCGAGTGTTGAACTGGCGACCTCTCTTAGAATTTATTTAGATGGCCACAGCTGCTCCCAAACAGCCAGACAGAATGAAATCCTCCACAGAGGAAAGACATGCTGCAATAAAAGAGATCTGTTTAAAAACGGCTCTTCCATGTGTGAGGCGGTCCTGGCGGGTGCTGCTTGAATGCTGGCAGTGCTTTGGCAATAACATCAGTACACCTGTAGAGACACAGATGCATATGTACACACTCATACACAGATAGATAGATACAGCACAGACAATGATACTATCTATCTATCTGTTTATCTATCTATCTATCTGTCTATCTGTCTATCTATCTATCTATCTATCTGTCTGTCTATCTATCTATCTATCTGTCCTTCCTTCCATCCATCCATGCTGTTTGTGAGCGGTGAGCATGAGTGTGCATCACAAACAAAGTAGCCATTTGTAACAGTCACCAAAAAGTCTAATAAATCAATGCAAATTCAGTATAGTACAAGATTTGCAATCTTAATACAGAAAATATACTAATCAGAAAAATATGATTACTAAAAAGACAGCAAATTTATTTTGAGCACAAAGTAAAAGAGCAAATATCAGCATGAAATATAAAACTGAAATGCAATGTTTACCTACTTCAAAACTTTATCACAGCCACCAAGATGGTGATGAAATGATATAGGTGTGTATTGTGTGACATATACACATAATTTAGTTATCAAAAGTCAGTTACTCTTACAGTAGAAAAACAGTACTCTTTAGGGTGAGTCTTTTGCTGTCAAAAATCACACATGATGAATGTACAGGACTACAGTCAGGTGATCAAAATCCTGGTGTACTTGAACTTATTTAACAATACAAAATATACACGTTACTTTTTATTCCACTTTGAGGATTTAGGTCACAAGAGTGAATAGTTCTAATTCATGTTTTTGTCTGTGTCTGTGGTGCTGCATTGCTTACAATTGATTGGTGTGCTTAATGTACTGCTTATGTATTGAATTATTCACATTTGTAATAATGTGAGGCAATTAGGCAAGCTCTGCATAAGAACAAGCATGGTGTGTTTTATGCAAATTTAATCTGGTCATTTGCTTTGAGGGATGATGCACAAATCCTATAGTAAGACTAGCTAGTGGCCAAACACTTCTCCCTCCGTGGCGCTTCTCACTGCAGTGTTTAGCATGCACAGTAAGCTCGGTAATGTGGGTAGTTGTGATCCCTGTATGTGTCATTACCATAGGAATGTGGAGGGAAATTGTATCTGAAAGCTTTATTTGAAACACAAAAATCTGTTTCAATCATTTGGGGATTTGGGCTGGATTCCCAAACCCAGGTTATGAATGCCAAAAACTGGGGCTGAAACCCAATTGTACATTTTGCATTTCAAAAACAAAGCAGCTTGCAGTGTTTTGCTCTGCCAGAGAAAGCTGTGTCTTATCCACCTTCTCGCTCTGCTGTTTCTTCGTGCCCTGCTAAACCTCGTCTTGATTTCCACTCTCTGTGGGGGGCTGCAGATTCTCAGACAACGGAGGAAAAGCAGCTGCCTTCTCCGTCTTTATCCATTAACACACCCCGGTCACGGGGAGCTAGAGTGCGAGAAAGGCAAGGCAGTGTTTGAGCAACAGCGCCACTGATGTTCATTAGTTCCACTCTGGCTGTGTATCCAACCTGACTGTAATCGACGTGGCACCCTGTCGTGGGCCTGCGTGAGCACTTCTGTATGATGGCTTTGTTACATGGCTGCCATACAGCTCCGCTTTGTGGGTTATGTGGAGTTATTGATGATGATGATCCTCCAAAGGGGCTGGCGGCTGGCGGCTAGTGAACAGTCGAGGGGGCTGTTGGTGTACTGGTGCCCTAATTAGGCTGGGGAACCCCTGGGTGGGCGAAGTGTGAACCATCTGGCCTATGCACGAGTGATGTGCCACCTGAACAAGGTCAAGCTGCAAGGAGAGAGTCATTAATCAGGTTGGATTAATGAGGAGGTGAAGAGGGACATTTTAGACTGAGGCCAGTCTTTGTCCATTGGAATGCCATACAACCGCATGGTTGTGATGTGGAAGTCATATGATTATGCTAAATAAAATGGAGCTGGGTTTCTTATAGAGCCGCTTTGTTCTAAAATTGGTCCATCAGGCTTACAATACTCTCTTAAAAATCACACACCTGTGAGGGTTCCTTGGTGCAATGCCATACAAGAACCACCTTTGGTTCCCTAATGAACCTCTAAATGGATGATTGATTGTCTTTGTAAATGAAATAATGACCTTTTATGTAAGTTTAACCAGACTCCACATAATGATAATGTTCTACAACAGTTAAAGTTACATCCAAACCAAGAACCAATTATGAACCTTAATTGTAAATTGGATAAGCCTTCCATAAACTTTCCAAGTTCTTGATTTTATCGAGACAAGGTGATGTTTGGAGAAGAGGTTGAAACACCCCCACTTCTCCACAGATGTTAAAATTATTAATAAACTCCTCAAAGAAACTCAGTTAGGCTTAGTATTTGAACCAGTGTTAGGTTTAGGACCAGAGTGAGGGTTAGGTTTAGGTTAAGGTTCAGGTTTGAGAAAATTATGGTAAATTTTGTAGACATTTAATGAAAGGTAAATATAAGATAAGCTGAAGCATCTACACTGTGAAGCATCTAAGCACGTTAGTCTCTCAAGAATGTAACAGTTTTCCCTCAAAGTTACAAGAAGGTCCAATTGTAGACCTTAAATTGATATATATATATATATATCACAACTGGTTAGAAATTGATAATCAGCCACCAGTCTATTTCACACATCTTAACCACCACACACACCACAATGTGCACATTTAAAGGATCAGCTCCATCAAAGCACACACCTTTTGGCTACACAGAGCAATTTGCATGTGAATGAAGTGAGGATCTGTCACGGGGCAATGGTGGCAGATCCATCAGTGCTGTGACCTTGCAGAAAGTCACCTACTGCTCAGAACACTCCACATACACACACACACACACACACAGACATATACACACACTGGATGACAGGGACAAACGCAAAACAAACGTTTCATGCACCCAGAGGATGTTTATTAATTAGGAGTGCATCTGGATATAAAAATGTAAAAATTTGAAAGTCAGAGTGATCACCTGCTTTTTGGCCTTTTAATTCCACTGGGCCATGTGGACCAATACTCTGGCACAGCCCTTGCGGCAATAACATTTTCCACTACCTTTGGTTGTGTTATTTCTGTAGGTGTTGTATGTTCTCTTTAGTGTTGTCATGCGATGCGTTTTACAGCATATAAAGCTGTATGTCTCCGAGTACTGGGACCAGTTGTGTAAATAATGCATATAATACACAGAAATGAAACATAGAATCTATATTGCAGCTTCCTGTCAAACTGATGGATTGTGTTTTTCCACAGCGTCCCGGCCCGTGAACAGTGACCTCTGTTTAGGAGTGCCTCCCAACACCACTCAGCTGTGTCACATCCCATGTCCAGTGGAGTGTGAGGTGTCTTCCTGGAGCGCCTGGGGACCCTGCACCTTTGAGAACTGCCAGGACCAGAGCTCCAAGAAAGGTGAAAGAATGTCACAGTAACTCTTGCTTAGAGTATATTGTGGCTGATCCTCCAGGGACAAATTTGTCTCACAGAGGCTTGATCGGGTTGAGATCTGGGGACATCTCTTTGTCATGTTCCTCAACATTCCTCCTGAATGATTTTTGTAGTGTGACAGGGTGCATTGTCCTGCCGAAAGACTCCACAGCTATTAGGGAATACTGTTACTATGATACTTGGTTTACAGCAATGTTTAGGTAGGTGGTGTGTGTCAAAGTAACATCCACGTGAACGCTAGGATCCCAGGTTTTCCAGCAAAACAAATCTGCTCCTTGTTAGAGTCTCTCAGATCCTTACCTCTGCCCATTTTTCCTGCTTCTAACATGTTAACTTTAAGAACAGACTGTTCACTTGCTGCCTAACATATCCCACCCCTTGACAAGTGCCACTGTAACAAGATCAATTCTGTTTCTTCTTGCCAGCAAGCAAGCAAGAAAACATCTACAATTCGGTAGCAGCACCAGGACTACCATTTTGCACATTAAACCTCCCCTCCCCCCATGGCTGGGACTACATCAGACCAGCAACTCAACCTTAATGAGTAGTAACTTAACCTAACCTGCAATGCATTGACCTCAGAACGAGGAAAGAAACTGAAACTGAGATACACATGTAATAAAACTTTAATATGCTTGCAATTTTTCTCTAATATTCTTGCATTTATGCCTTCAGATTTAACAAGCCACATTCAGAGTCAAATAAAAGATAGTAATTAGTGTTTTTATGTAATGGTTTATTGGCTGCTTGGTTATTTGTGAATAAACAGTGTTCTTGCTCCTAGTTATTATACAGCTACAGTCCAAACAACAATGAAAGCACATGGCTGGAGCATGATTGACAGAGATGAGACTGGGGCAAAAACAGTAAAGGAAAGAGACAGAAATGGGAAACCATGACAGTACATGATGAAGCTTGATGATACTAATCGGTGTTATGTATTAGTATTAGCTTTCAATACTAATTAGCTACATTTGCCTTGTAGTTCCAGTGCAATAAATATGTATTTTATTATAAGAACATATTTGAGACTTCTGTTCTGATCTCTGAAATTCATTTTTACCGTGTATGTGTAATGAGCCCCTTCACCCCTGTGATCAGACTTCATCACCTCTTGTCTCTCTTTCTCAGCATCTGCACTGTGAGCTTATCAGCATCTCCTGGGAAGGTGAAAGGATGCATTTCCACAGAATCTTATGGGCTGGGGGTTGGGGGTGGGGTATGAGGAAGAAGAAGAAGCGGTGAGATGAAAGGGTTGACAGAAAACGTGCAAGATAGAGGAGCTAGGGTCAAAGGGCAAAATAAAAAAAACAGAAAATTTTGTGTGTTCTTTATGGAGAAAGGATGGATGTCTGAGGTAAGAAAAGCCATGGCACTTTGACGTTTGCTTCTCTCTGCTGGTGCTAACAGCTGGTACTAGTCCAACAGAGAGACTGCCACGCTGGCTCTTTCCCTCATTAATTACGGCTGGGACGGCGACCTGTGTGCCATACTTAATGCATATTGACTCTGGCCTAATGAAGCAACTCAAACGAATAGAACAGGAAGAAATTCTCCACCCATGTATCTTAATGATGGATTCTCCCTGTATCTGTCTCGCTTGTTTCCTTTCTTCCACGCCCACGCTGCTTTACTGTACACGTCTGTCTGCATGCTCCAACACTTGCGTCCGGGTATGCATTTATTACCCAGAAAGACGTGGTCTACAGGAGCCACACAGGCTGCTTTGTCTTTTTTTGTCTCACATATGTATCAGCATACTATGATCTTACAGCAAATAACACATTAGCGTTTGTCGGCTTTAGGATCAGCTCCCTGAGGTGTGCATTATGCTGCCCTGCTCAACACGAGCAGTAGCTGGCAAAGACATATAGTGACCTTTCTTAGGTACATCTAAAGTTATTACTTATTGTACTTTGACACTTATTCTAAACTTATCCATGCTCTGCCCACAAATGGGCTCTTTCTCAGCTTCTGCTCCTCATAGCTCTTTCTTAACTGTTGTACAAGCTTTGAGGAATTCAATCTAATAAACTGTAATCAAGTATAGTTATTTTCTTGTATGATTGAGCTAACATTCGCATGGCAAATTAATTGCTGTTTATAATCTGTTTTAGTTAACTAAACCAACTTGGAAGTTCATCCTTTTAAACTACAAAGTCAAAGTTATGACGTGATTCTAGACAAAGTGCATAGTACTTTCTCAATAGGGTCGGATGGGATTTGATTGGCCAGTAGTTGCTGAAGTGGACACATTTGGGGCCAGAGCATGAACTCTTAAAAAACAAAATAGGGATTAAAGGTAAAAGAACCACTTCTGGCTTCATGCTTAAAAAAAAAAAGCTCTGTAAAGGATCTCTTACATAATGTAAGCATTCCATACCAATTTAAAAATTCTTCCTAGAACCTTTACATTATAAGAAGACTTATAAGCTCTAAAGGTTTTTCACCTTTCTTCCTTCTGGATATATTTGCAAAGCACACTGCACTAGTCTACTAGTCTAGAACCCCCAGGTAATGAGAACTGAGGGCCTCCAAAAATTTCACCTGCCTTGAAGAGACATGCTTAACACCCACATAATCATATGTCGCACAAGATCTAATCTCTCTTATGATGCTCAGTATACCAAAAAATCTATTCTCACTTTTAAAAATTAAGGTGCCAAAGGGGTTTTTTGTGCAAGGCCAATTATAAGCCCCTAAGAACCGTTCAGTTCTACTTTTAGTTGATGGTTCTTTACTGAAGCATATTGTAAGTACTTGGACCTTATGCAGCCCATGCTTGTGATGGCATGCAGGTAACATGCATGTGTTCACAAGGCAGGTGGAATTTTTGATGGACTTACCTGAAGGATCTAGACTAGTAGACAAATGTAGTTTTAGTGAATCCCACAGTGCCTTGTTGCTGGCTGATTAAGAGAAAACGACAGAGCACTGTCTCACCTCCTACACATATACACACTCTCTCACACAGCACATACACATTCACACTCTTCATATCTGATTGGCAATGTTGGACACAATTCCCTCCATCCCCCTCTTTGCCCAGTACATTGAACACTGTGTAGATTGTGTGGTTAAAAAAAGGCCAGTGGGGAGACAAGGACAGAAATAATCAGAAAGAAAGGGACACCTCAGCCATCCTGGCCCTGCAGGCCCCCTCTGACCCCCTCTGGTGTCTCTTATCGGCTCCAAACAGGAGTGGGGATTAGAGCAGTGGCCTGCCGAATTAAGAGGGCTGGGGGGACAGTGTAGGTGACCTTGAGCCATCTCTGGGTCTAGCCCCCAAAGCCCTGACTCCAAGTCTCTTCTGTATTACGGGCCACTAAATGCATTATTCCCCTCGGAGGAAATCTGGTGTAATGAGTGAATAATAATAATAATTATGTTCAGCAGTTCCAGTAATTTCCGTCATCTTCCCTGCTTAATGGGCTGCCATGTTAAATGTGCTAT
Organism: Brycinus macrolepidotus; assembly: GCA_037974445.1. NCBI lineage: Eukaryota > Metazoa > Chordata > Actinopteri > Characiformes > Alestidae > Brycinus > Brycinus macrolepidotus. Next base: position 19,829,406 of record JBBPCZ010000148.1, on the reverse strand, counting down.
GATGATTATCACTCTAAGCATGAGGCTTCAGTTGATGGGACTTAATGCTTTCTGTTAACTCTCTCAGTCAAAGTGAGCTAAAACACACTTCAGTACTTCAGTACTTTATTTTCTCTAAAAGGGAAATCTGTTTTACAGCTAAGTTCAGTGAAACTGCATATGAATCAGCAGCTAAAAGGACAAAACTTACAGCTGAGTGGGTGGTGTGGATAAACATATGGATCTGTGAAAGAGTAAAGCAGTGTTCATGACAGATTGTTACCCTGTTGCCTTTGTTTATGGCAGGTTTCAAGCTGAGGAAGAGGAAGATTTTGAATGAGCCCACAGGCGGAACAGGAAACTGCCCACACTTGACTGAGGCTATACCGTGTGACGAGCCCAGCTGCTACGACTGGCTGCTGGTGAAGCTGGAAGAGTGCATTCCTGACAATGACAAAGAATGTGGACCGGGAACCCAGAACCCCCAAGTGCAATGCATCAACAGTGATGGTAAGAAACCACTTTTTATAACTGTTTTAGAACAAAAGCATTCTTGTAAAATGAAAGCTCATTTCTTCTTGTACCTAGGGAATGGACTCCTAAAAAAAGGCACTAAAAAGGGTTATTTGAGGTAATGCCTCAAATACTGTAGACTGTGTTTAGTTCCTCATGGAAATGCAATTGACGGTTCAAATAAACCCTTTTTTTTTTTTTAAATCAAAGGTGTTCACAAATCATTTCATGTGGGTATTAATTAAGTCCTGAGTTTCTGGAGTGCCTGTATAGGGGTCATATAGGAGCCCTTATTTGTAGGAGTGCTGTGGTCCTGAACATGCTCATTAGTGGTCTGAATCTGGATTTCTGATAAACCTCTTTGGGATAATATCTGTTGTAAAACATACTATAGCAATAAAATGGAGTTGAACTGAACTGAAAAAAAAAGAAAATAGCTGACGTAAAATGTGGCCATCAGAGCGTAGTGAACATAGTTATAGTTTGATCAGACTAATAAAAATGCCACAGTGGACTTCATGGTTTTTTCAGGGCTCATGCTCTAGCTAGCTGGGGGTGAAATGCTGTGACAAACCCAGACTGTTCAGTGCCTGTGCAGCTCCATGTGATTCTTGAACTCTGTCCATGGGGCTTCGGTTCTGGACCACTGCCCAATGGGATAATTGCTGTTTTGATAGTGGCTGTTATAGTAGGTTTGTATTGTTCCAGTGGCCAAAGGGTGGATTTGGAGCAGTGTGTGGAGTGTGATTGGTGGCTTTTACAACTCAAAGCCCAGCACCGCTGCAGTCTTCTTTCTAACTAGCCCAAAGGCTCAGGGCTGTTGACTAGTGTTTGGCCATTACTGAGCCGCCTAAACACAAGGTAGTGGGAGCGAGTTTCACTGGCACCATCTGTGAGATCACAGAAACACATGCTTTACCTGGGGACAAACACACACCTATAACTGTGACAAATAGCTCACAGCGCAGTCATCCAAGAAAATACTTCACAGGAGCTTGCACAGATCGGTGGCATACAGAACATTCAGGAAAAGATGTTGCAACTCACCCATAAACAAACGCGGACTTTTTCACACCCAGACCCAACAGCAAGATATCAAGGGACATAAATATTAGATCAGTGCGTTGGGAACATTCTGGGGAAGGTCTTTAGTCATGGATTTCTTAAGGTTATACAGATTTAATAATGTGTGTACAAGCGTTCCTATCCCCGATAACGTGGAGGCTGAAGAGCAGTCCTGTCTAATGAGTTTTGAGCTGTTTCACTTCTTTCTCAGCACTCAGCAGACGTGTTTTAAGTGCATCTCTGGGAAGTCAGGCACCCAGACATGTTGCACTAATGCATTTTTAATGGGATTTGGTGGATGAATGTTTTGGTCGACTTGATGAAGGACCAGTGGGAGGGATAGGGGAAATTCACTGCAGTTTAATTGCAACTCTAATTTATCCAATCTAATTAATTTCATATAATTGAGAAGTGAGCATAGCTGATTGAATATTGCAACAATGGACAAAATTAATTTTGAATGACTGAGAGGGGAGGGTATAAACATGTTAAATGCATTGCAGCTGAATAGAGAGATTGACTGCGATTTATCGTTAAGGATTAACCCTAGTTTATGGTAAATATGAGGCAAAAACATGATTAGCACTGGAATAGAAACACCCAAGCCAAGTTAAAATATATTCTTGAGAAATAATGAATGAATTATAAGCGTGTGCACCATAATTGTACTTCACATCTGCAGATTTCACTGCTTGTCTAAGTGAATTTTGGTGTGCGGACATGGCAATTACCAGGAAATTCGACCTCGGCATCCACACTGCTAATGAGCACCCAAGGGAGGGGGGGTAGAGAGAGTTAGACACAGATGTGTGTGCGGCTCAATCAGTGTGGTGAGTCTCATAATCACTGTCCCCGTTTCACACCAGCTGAAAGAGTCCTGCTGCCTGTGCCTGAGTTGTTGCCACGGTGATGACTTCCCTCGCTTCCCCCACCAGTCCCAGCAAGATCATCATTTTTTATTTGTGCACCCTTATGTCACGTATGCCTGTCTGTGTTTGACTAATGCTCTGTATAGAGGTGATGTCTAGAACACATCTAGAAAACACCAGCAATGTAGAGTGGTCATCTGGTAGTGACCACTGTAATGAAGATGATATATTACCTTTCAAAAGTATTGAATCACTGTTTTCAAGGACGATTCTAATACTTTAGCCAAGTGCAACTTCATAGGTTTCAAAAAAATGAGTAGAAAACTACAATACTGTAAAAAAATTGGATGTTTTAGATCCAAAATAACTGCTGTAGAACTTCAAGAATGAAGCTATAATGAAATTAATAAAGGATAATGCCTAATATATCAAGTGATTATCAAATCAAAATCAAGGCAAGAACAAACAGAGAAATACATTAATTACTTCTCATTGTTCCCACAATACATGACATGTTGAATAAAAATACCATTTGGTGTTTAGTTTATAATTTTTAATTCTTCCTTGTATAAGTCATTATGAGAGCACTTCACTTGTATGTAAAGCAAAAAGGATTAATACCAGTGTTTATACCCACATTTGAATGATAGTGTATATTAATACATCCAGTTCTGCAAAATTACATACACTGAATATCTGAAGAGTTTCATTCTAAATGCTGTAAATTTGTTTCATTGTTGGATTTAAAGAGGCATGAAAAAAATAACAGCTGATATGTGATGCAAAACACATTTTTATTTCTCTCCTGAAGGTCCCAGTACACTGAACCATAATTCAGCGTCAGTTTATCTTGTGCAAAGCTATACAATGAATATAAATGAAAAGAAAATAGAATTCATAAAAAATGATCCTTAATGCATTGGAATGTAACCATTAATTTGCATATATAACAGTAACTGCAAACATAAATCAATTTGAAATCAAAATCAATTATTTAATGGTCATTGAAAGTACAGCTCATCATATCACACATTATATTTGACAACAGTTATGTTTTTATGTAATTTTCCATTAAAGTGTAATGTTTTTTGTCCACCTATGAATTGTCTTCCGATTTTTTGTTATAAATTACTATGCACTAGCAAATTGTAAAATATTATTGTATTTTATTTCATTTATACTGTACAGACATAGCAACATCTCGTGCTTTTGTGGTTCAGAGTAATGTCTGTGTGGCTGAATCTAATTCTGATTAATAAGTACAGGGACACAGTTGTGTGGGGTACAATAGCATCTCAAGCCATTTAGTTCTACTCCTTCCTGTTCTTGCCCACCATCCCCATGAGCTTGCAGTAGTACACCGATCCATTTAAGTCCAGGTAGCCTACCCTGCTTCAAGTGAGGAGTAATACAATTTGTTCAAGGTCACCTCTCTCTTTGTCCTCCCTCATGGTCAACGCGATGGAGAACGTGATGTTCTGGCCTGCGTGTTGAATCGGTCTCATAAATGAAATTAAAGCTCACCACACCACAAAGTCAGCTCGAATTTAGCGTGCCCCTCATCCTCCAGATTAGTTTAGGAAGAGTACTGCGCTGCCTCCTCTGAATGTGTCAGGGCCCAAAAGAGAAAATTGCCAGACGCTGTCTGGTACTTTTCCACGAGAAGAAGCACGCAAGCAGTTTAGACAGGGATTTGTGCATCTGGGCTGTGCAAACCAAGGACATCAAACAATTCCAGCATGCTTTCAGGGTGTATAACTGTATGTGTAGATCATATAAGATTATTATTAAAAGAAAATCATTAGATTTTACATTCTGAAACATAAACCCAGAGGGCTGTTTGACTTGTAGACTGGAAATGTGCTGACATTTTCTATACTCGCACTGAGAGGACAAAGTCTGTATAAACTCACTCTGCTCTGCTTGATTGAGTGGAAATTTGTGGCACGAATCAGTAATTTAAAATTGATCGAAGTACCAGTATCTTGTCATTCTGAATACAAACAGATGTTAAAGTGTTTTACTCACTTTCCAAAGGCTCAGCTTGGTCTCAGTAGCCAGATTTCCATCTAGCTGTCAAATTAATATCAAGGGAATCACTAAAATGTTGCAGAAAGTGTGAATTTCCATCAGCTTTGTGCAAACAGAATAAAACACTTTGTCATTTAAAAGAAAAAAAAGGAAATTTGAGAAATTTGGACAGAGTTTGCACACAAATTTTTTAATGTGGAGCAGCTTCTCCCTGCTGTTTTGCTCCATTTTATGGCTGTATTTTAAATCCTACGAGACACAACATACTGGCAAACATAATGGCTCAGGGAACGCTCCATTAATCAGCTGCAGGCCTCTTTTGTTTGTTTACCGTCTAGTGTCAGAGTTCTGTTTTGTTCTTTGATAAAAGAAACAAAGATACAGTTTAATTTCTTCACTAATCCACTGGTTCTGCCAGCTCCTACCATATTTTGAAGCAAAAAAGGAAGTACATCGGCAGGCATATGACTTTTCATCTTAATTTATCACATTTCTTTTCATCCACAAAAATGTTACAAGCCTCAATGTGTGCACAGTTTTTAGCTTTAATGTGAAGTTTAACTATTTTGACCATTATTAGCTGTTTCCATCAAGTCCCTTTAATTTGAAAGGTTAAAATACATGGAAGGAAACCTTGCCAGGGGAAAAAAACTGTCATGAAAGGCAGAGAAAGCAGCCCTTAAGAAACTCATCAATGTCAAACAAGAGGTGTAATGATTTTTTCTGCCATAGAAGGCTTCCACTTGGATGTGTATCCGTGTCTTCAGAGTGTGGGGGGCTAACTGTGTCCCACCCCACCGCACTTCTGTGGCCCTTTCCCCCAGAGCCTACACTCCCGCCTGGCCTTTTATTGATCACTGTTGTCTGCTGCTGATAGGAATGGATCTGTTTTGTCCCACGGGGCCCTGGTATGTCATCTGACTCAGTGGCTTTTCTGTGAGTTTGGGCTTTTTTTTCTGATCTGGGACGACCAAAGCAGGGTGGGGTGTCACTAATCAATACATGGCGGCTCATAACCTCAGAGGGGCTATTGCCTAAAATAAGGTCCTTGAGATGACCTCAGTTTGGTACAGAGCAGTGCTAAATATACCGCTGCTTTAGTTTCACTTCTTCAACTCAGCTCCTGTTCCGTCCAGCACCGTTTGTTTGTTTCCATTTTAAATTATTCAAATACATTTGAATATAACTCAGCACTGAGTTACCAGCTTTTGTAAGCCTGGTAGAGCAGATGAATCACCAAACTCTGCCCTACAGGATGAGAATCGACCTATCTGTTCTCCGCCCACAAATCCTTTTGTATGTAGCAGCTGTTGAGAGATTTCATTCAGTTTAAACTGTAGTTTTTGTGATTTAGAACTGCTATAAGATATAGTATATTAAACTAAAATGAAGAGATTGTGTTCCCTGAATGGATGTGTGATCTCATTTCAGATAGGGTGGTCTTTCTTCCTTTTCAAATTTAGTTGTTATTTTACATAAAGACAACAAAACTGTTTTAGGGTAGAGTAGGCTACAGCCAGACGCACTTTGGTTCCTGCTAAATAATTCTGAAAATATTTGGGCAGGATAATAATTTATGGGTGTGTGTTCTCTTTACAAGTTCAACAAAACAACCGGGGATGTTGATAATTTTTGCATATAATTGCACACTGCTGAGCTGGACTATTCTGTTGTAGAATATAGGATGGCTCGAAATGACAATGACAAATTTGCATCCATGCTGACATGGTGGAATTGGGCTTTATTGTACAACAACAAAACTGTAGCTGACCTAACAGTATGACCTTTCATATAATACAAAATAAATATCATTTAAATTAGTCAAACTCTTAAAAATGAGGTATTTTTACAGAAAAGAAATTGTGTATATATTGAAATGTTTCATTTGTAAAGCTTATATACCATCACAGCAGTTGGTACGAAAGAACGGATAGGTCACTTGTACACCACTGCCTTAAATGGTTGCTGCTTTTGAGGTCTTATGAGCAACTGATTGCAGGGTTTCCCCTCATTATATATTCTACCCCTTAGAAACAATCTATTAGGACTGATAAAGATTTGATTAGCTGAGTGAAATGGACCATGTCCAGGCCGGCCCCTGTTCCTCCTGTTCTATCGCTGAAGGGAAATGAAGTCTTGTTATGTTAAGCCTCTCAGTGCTAACTCGGGTGTGGGACAACGGCATGATGGGCACTTAAGTTGTCTTGAAAAGGCACTTGACTTGCCTTGAGTACACATGGCTTTTTTCATGTTTCCAAACTGCTCTGAATCTGAGACTCTCCAGTGTGCACATCTGTCACATCCAATTGGCCTGAATCCAAGTAGAAGGATGTATTAATGTAGAGTTTATGCCTGTTAGGAGTAAGTGAACTGTAGCTGAACCTGCAGCTTGTACTTTTAGTCATTTCTACTTTCTCAGCCTTCATGTCAAGGAAACACAAGCAGGATGTGTTGTAGGTGTATGCAGGTATATGGCTGCATTCTTTCAATATATGGTAGTAGGCCTACAGAAGATCTAATGAGAATGCATCAGGTCATAGATCTGAAAATACACAAGTTGTTACATACATATGAGTTTTTTGCTTTGAAAGCTTTTTTAATAAGAGAGTTTTGGGAATTTTGCCTGAGTTAATAGATTTAATGAGTCGAGAGATGAGTGGTGAAAAGACCTCATGCAGTTGGGCTTTAGCCTGCTCCACTAGAGTTAGTTTGAAAGGTCAAATGATGAAAATGTTTAACCTGTGTTTAAAAAATTATATTCCCATGTTGATAATTGTCCTCTGATAATAACTGGCTTTTTTCCAGGTGAATATGTGGACAGGCAGCTGTGTCGGGATGCCATCCTCCCCATGCCCGCGCTTTGTGAAGTACCATGTCCGAAGGACTGTGTGCTGAGCCCCTGGACAGCCTGGTCCCTCTGCTCTCACACTTGCTCAGGGAAGAACACGGAGGGCAAGCAGACCAGAGCACGCTCCATACTGGCCTACAACGCAGGAGAGGGTGGGTGTCTCTTTAGTAGTAATTCACTCCTATTTCCTGGCCATGGTTTAACCCTCAGAGGTCAAGAGTTATTACTTTCGCTTTGGTATATCATTCAAATCTAATTAGGTGATTAAATATTTAATTACGTAATGACACAGTTAATTACTTTTACATTGGATTTAAATTCTGCATGGACACGCCTGACTGTCCGTCTGACTTTTTCTGTCTGTTTCAATGTCAAGAAAGGAAAGAAGCAGCATAAAATCTTTTTTTTTTTACTTTCTACATAATCAATTCAATTCAATTCAACTTTTTCACCAACATCTGATTCTACAATATATAATTATTAACTTGACACCCAAAAGAAAATGAGGCATTGAATGAACGCTGCAGATCTGCACTTTCAACAGAACTTCTCTGTTCTTTTCTCTGAGCCATGGGTGAGAAATAATGAACGTTATTGATACAGTCGTTGTCACTGTGTTCCTGTGATGGTTAAGAATGCTGAACTCCTTTACGTGCCCCTCTTGTTCAACCTCTCATCCTTCTCTGATCCACTCGTAATGTGTCCTGCATTTTTTCACAGCCACTGCAAAAGTTGTGGCTTGGCTAACAGTGATGCAGGGTAAGGATATGTGTACAGAGTAGGAGCAGTGCTGCTCACAGTGAAAAGTAGATTTGCATATTACAGTAGTGCTGGCTGTAGTGACAGTGCCAGCAGTATTTACCCCTTTAACTCCTTAACGTCTGAAGACCTGTCAGGTTTTAGACCTTCCTTCTTCACTCTTGTAATTTTGTACCATATATATAAGTAGGGATGCACATTCAGTATATTTTTGCTCCAAACACTTAATTAGACAAAACAAAACATCACCAGCGTTGTTCAAACTTTTGCAAATGAATACATTTGCATTGCAACGTTGCCTAATAGAAATATATGTGTTCATTTAGGCCAAACAGTGTGAGCCATTAATTCATTTGGGTGTACAAAATATGGATTGTCCATAAAAAATCAAAATCAGTGCATCCCTACATATTAGTTTCATACTTGTTACTTAATAAGCCATTGTAGGGAATAGTCTGCCTAATTAATTAATGCCTGAATAATAAGCCTAGAGTTTAATGGGGTTAGACTATTCTCTTTGAATCACCTTGATTGAATGCATTCTAAATATATAAAAGGCCTTTTCTCTTTTTCAAAGGGCTTTCTCAGGTTCCAAAGGTTCCTGCTCTTTTTGGTATAAGCTTAACCTTTTCTTATAGAAATGCTCAGCTGTAGCTATTTTCGCTGATGTAGATGTGTAGCTGTGCACGTGTTTAAGTAGACATGAGTAGATGCATGAATATCTAGCAGCACTACCATCCCCCGCTCTGCTGGTTCCGCGCTATCCCATGCTCAGAGATGTGTGGAAACCCAGAGGTAATGAGCATCTCGGAGTGTTAAGTGATTCAAACCTCTGGTGGTCAGGACTAGGAGAAAGAGTGTGTGATTTGTAATAGAGTGATGTGCAAGAGAGTGCCTCTGGGTGAGAACCCTGTCCCTGCAAGCTGCCACTCACCAGCCAGGATTCCATTTCCACAAATATGATATGTGAGCGAGTGGGACTTGCACTGCTGTCTGGGACCAAATCAACTCGGCTTCCTTTTTATATCCCAGCTATCAGTTTAATGGTCGTGGAAGTGTCTCCACTAGACTATATCTTTGCCACAGCAGAGCGTGTCACAACCTGGAGAAGCATATTAATACGAGGAATTCATGCATTATGGATTCAGCACAGGTGTACGCACACACTCGCATCGTTGAGGAAGCTTGCACTGAAAGGGTGAAATGGCGCTACGTGTGGCGGCGCACGCTTGATTAGGCCTCAAATGATTTGGCAGACAGCGTCCAAAATGGATGACAAGTGTCTGACAAACCAGGTGTGTGCTGACTGCAGCATGAAGTAGTGGTGGACACACTTCTGTCTGCCATCTGGCTCTTCGCGGGATGATGGAGAGCTGCATGTTAGCATTGAAGAGGAGGCTGTTTTTTCTTTACACTTGAAAAAGAATTGCTCCTAAATAGCTCTTGGCTTTTTATTTGATTTTATTTATTTGCCTCTATTTGATGGTTATTTTTATTATTAAAAGTTCTTCTAGTTCATCTGTTTTCTTCCCTGGTTCCTCTATGGCACCCAAACCCTGACAAAATTCTGTCCCAACCCATACCCACCCAAACTATGGGAAAATGGGTACCACTTTACCGTAAGACTACCCTTATGAAGGGTTTAGAAATTATTTATAATCAGGTTATTAATTAGGTTGTTGGCAGTTTATAAATCAATGATAAGCAGTTACAAACATGTTATAACACTTTTTGGCAAGATCAGATGTTTTAATGGTAGTAGGATGTTAACAAATACCTGATGAAGTCAACAGTTTAACATTCTGCCTGAGAAAGGGACAAGATAAGCTCAGCAACTAGCAAGATATGAGATCTTGCCAAATAGTGAGCGTGCATCACTGTATGACAACTGTTATAACTTGTTTATAACTGCTCATTATTGATTTATAAATTGTCTAAAACCTAATTAACAACCTCCTTATAAATCATTTATAAACCCTTGGTAAGGGTAGTCTTATTGTAAAGTGTTACTGGTAAATGCAGTAAATGCTCTTAAAAGTGACAGTTGGGCTGTGAGAACTCAAATGAACCCAACCCAAGCCGAACACATATTTGGAAATTGATGTCTGAACCCAGGTCCCACTGGGTTTGGACAAATGAAAAGTGAAAAATGTCCATGTGCTTCTGTTGGCATATCACTCACAATAAATAGCACAAAATACATTTGAAGTGTAAAAGCTGGGTGCTCGCATTTTACTTGCCAATGTTTAGACGAAAGGCTGCTAGTTCAAACAGGCCGTCCAGAAATTACATATTTTCATCCTCCACTTTTAAATAAGTTCCGCGCTACTACAGATTGCATGCAATGTCCATTTATAGCCTTCTATTTATGGCAGTGGCATTAAATAAAAAGGAAACAGAGGTTCGGAACAGAATAAAGCTAAAAATAGCAAATAGCTGATCCATTATAATATATTGTACATGGATCAGGCACACTGGATTGGATCTGGACCCACCTGTTTATTTTTAAGAATGTACGAGTGTGAGTGAAGCTCGTGGCACTGAGTAATTACAATGAGCTATGTAAGGGCACACTTTTGTAATGACACAAAGGATTAGCATTCACCCAGCTGGCAGGTCAGTAAATAATGGAAGACAATGTTAATCCTCATGTGGAACACTGTGTAGTTTCTTGGAAAGTTCCACTGACTTGTACTGTTGCAACAAGATGCTGTGGAGGTTCAGGAGTGGGGCTGTTTGTGCTGGAAAGAAGAAACCTTGGGGTTTTTGCTGTTCTGTTTCATGGGCATTATGTTTAGGATTCCTAACAGCTCTCTGGACGTATTTTATCACTCAATAAGGGATGTTTGAATGGTCAATAACCTCTTTATTAATGACCTGTAGAAGGACATTATTCAGCACTGTTGCAAAGGATAAGTCAATTATTCATTATTTCCAGTTGCCTTGAAAGACGGAAAACCTCTTAATGTACAGTTCATCTGATTTTTTCCTCACTCCAGCATTGATTGTGATGCAGTCGGTGCCCACCACAGAGCCAATGGCTGACCCCTCAGTGGGGTTCCTTTGACCTGGAGCCTGTGGCTGCTAATGACAACCAGTAACATTCAGAGGTCGCTTACCGCCCACCTGGGTCCCTCTCTGACAGGACTCTTAATGGTTTCCATAAAGGTGGGCTAGTTTATCATCTCGGCAGACACCTACTTAGCAAAGAATGCGTTGTTTTGAAGGGGAAAGTTAAGAATAAACCTCAGATCCACCAAACAGAGTAAACATGGAGATTAGCAAATTAGCATATATTGGATAAACAAACCTTTAAGTCTTTCCCTGTCACATATTTCACATTTGACTCATCAAAAACATTAAAAACCTCCTGTCTCGTGTGGTACCTTATGAAAAATAAATGATCCTTATCACAGGGAATGCCTGTTAACAAACACTGAGGGGGTTTTGTGCAAAAGCTTAGTGAGTTAATCAGCTTGTTGCTATTTCAACCCGATCTGGTTAGAGCTCATTAGAACCACTTTCTTTCCAGCTCGCTGTTAGACGTGAGATTTGGCAGTGTCTCTGCAGTAGGCTGTGAGTCATCAGTCGCATCATTTTGTATGAGACACAAAATATGCAAATATGACATGATTTTGTGGTTTGCTAAGAAGCTCATGCAGCTTTGTGGCTTTCTAACATTAGACCATTCTCTAATATTCCTGCAGGGAATTTCAGTGCATTTCAGTACTGACAAAAGTTACTTTTGTGACAAAACTTTGTATCTCTTGTATTTTTTTCTGCTTTTTATTTTTACATTGTTTCGAAACACCAGTTGTCCTTTACGTTGTGTAAACATTTCATGATGAATGGACAAATAGAAATGGTCCAGAAAAGCCTCCATTATTGGTTACGTTTTTTTTTCTTTCTCTTGTTAAAGGGATGCACATTTTTTACATTACAGTTATAAATGATCCCTGCTGCAGTGATGTTTAGGTTGGATATAGAATTCTGCTTCATTAGGTCCTGTAGACATACTGTAGGTGTGAAAGGCTGGTATTTATTATTTAAAAACACAAAAAGTAGTTATTTGCATCCTAATGCAGTTGTGCTTTTCCTGTCCAGGTGGGGTCCAGTGTCCTAACAGCAGCGCCCTGCAGGAGATCCGAAGCTGTAATGAACACCCTTGCACTGTGTACCACTGGCAGACGGGCCCATGGGGTCAGTGTATAGAGGACACCTCTGTTCCCTCTGCTAACGGCTCCCTCAGCCGCAGCGGGGCTGGGGCCAGTGGCGCCGAGGCCTCCTGCTCTGTGGGCATGCAGACCCGCAAGGTCATCTGTGTGCGCGTCAATGTGGGTCAAGTGCCACCTAAGAAGTAAGTACAGTTTTGATTGTATGTGAATTCATGTAAGAGCTTTCAGTAAGGTAGATACATTCAGTTTTTCAGACGTCTGGTTCCTATCACCGCCACTGTGAACAGTTCTTACTTTGTAAAGTTATCTAGAACAGGGCACTTCACAATAAACCACTAAGAATGAGTATTTTAATGGCTCAGTTATGCAGAATTTTTGAAAAATAAAAAACCCTTCTGTAAAACAGGAGGGACAGAGGATGGATGCCAGTGCATAGTCTGTTTATTTGAGAGAATATTAGAATAGAATCAGTCCATAGCAGGGGTCAAGGTAAGAGCAGGCAGAGTGAACACAGCAGCATCAATGCAAACAAAGCAGGGAAGGCTAAACACAACACAAAGAAACAGAATAGAGTCTAGATTGTGTGTTTGGGGTGGTGTGGGAGTGGCTGTGGATCCTGTGATAGCACTTCAGAATTCATCCTGTGGCTGGCGTATGTAGTGGCATCATCAGCAAAGACAAGCGATCCAGTTCCCTATAGCAGCCATACATGCCCATATCAGCACCATCTATAGATAGTATACAGGGTGTTTGGACCATTAGGAGTTGCTTTTTTTACCTCAGTATTTTTCTTATTCAGTCTATTCAGCCTTTGTCATTCAGTCATTCACTCTCTGTTCCAGGTTAATCTTTTTTTCATCAAAATCAATATAACTTTCTTTTCTAATATTCAGGTTAGTGGTGAACCCTCTGAGGCAATGCTGATACAGCTGATTTTGAAACACCTAGAGGTGGTTTCCCAGACATGGATTAAGCCGACTCTTAGACAAAATTGCAGTTCCAATGGCGAATCACCATTGGAAATTGTTCTTAGTCTAGGATTATCCTTAAAACAGGCTTACACTATTTGATTTTCTTCACTATAATGCTGTCTGCAGACAATAAATGTGGATTGGTAACGAATTCTTGAAACGAACAACCTTGAAACATTTAATGTGACCAGTTCGGTCAGAAATTTAGGTCCAAAATCTTGCAGCGTGACCACTACTATAATACATATCTAAAAGTACAGGAAATGGTGTGTGTGTGCTCACAAGTTATAAATTAGCTTACATTCATAAGACTGGCCCAGAATTCAGAGTGACCTGCTTTCAGATGACAGAAAAGTTAGCCTACTGACCTGAAACCCATTAAGAAGAATGGACATTCCAAGTTGTTCTCCTTTCACAGCCATTTATGGCTCCGAACTCTCCCTCTTAATGGTTTAATATGTGCGTTTACAGCCAACACATTATGCCAAGGACATTTATATATTTATTTATTTTGGCCTTATTTCTGAGCAAAAAAGAAGACGCAAGCAGAAAGGCATAATTTTTCTTGCATCATAGATTTATTACCGGAAAACTGTGTAAGATGTTAAATCAGTGAAAATGATGATGCAGCCCAAAGAGCCATAAAGGTAATTTACATATTTATTATATCACTTACTCTAGAGCAAAAGTCAGTGTAGTAGTAAGATATTAATAAAGTTTTAATAAAGTGTAAATTTTTTATCATTTTACTGAAGAACAAACTAAAAATAAAGCCAAACAGTTTTAGTCACAACTCATTTATAAACGACATTTAGGCTGATTAATAAATTAAAGACAGATAACAGAGTAAGCAACTGCCCCCTTTTAACTGGTACCTTAAAATAGAGACATCATGTGACTGATTATGTAAAATAATTTCTGAATCATTCACTTCATATTGATATAACCAAAGCCTGACATTATGTACTTTAACATGGTTTCATTTTGAATCCCATTTTCTGCAGTGCATTGCCCCATTAATTATGGACTGCTAATTTAGCAACAGTCTCTCTGTGCCATTCTTGTCCGCTCATTGTCGAGCTATGGCTTACACACATCCCTGATCTACAGCCTTACTAACAGTTAATGAAACACTCCGTTCTTTGTGTGTGCCGTTCCTTCCTGTGTTGAGTAAGACAGATTTTACTAGCAGACAGAGGCACTGAGAGGAGGAGCTGGAGCTGCCAGCCTGTTTTTTTAAGCATCTGGGTCTGGTCCTCCCCTGGAGCTATCTGCTGGGAGAAGGAATTATCTATTTATTTATTCAGCTTAATAGCAGAGTGATTGTGTGAGGGACTGTGGAACACAGAGCTGCCGCACTGACCCCATGCTGGCTATGGAAATGAGCCCCACTTTCTACCTGGGGTCATTCTAGCCCCGAATTTGGCTCTCACACACAAACTCATTCACATTACCTCATTGTCTACTCTCTCTCTCTCTCTCTCTCTCTCTCTCTCTCTCTCTCTCTCCCTCCCTCCCTCCCTCCCCCCCCCCCCCCCCCCCACCCCCCCCCCCACCCCCCCCCCCCCCCCCCCC
>JBBPCZ010000148.1:19792678-19809355 GCA_037974445.1 Brycinus macrolepidotus | reverse complement strand
GTGAAGTACAGATACTCAAAAACTCTACTTAAGTACAGTACTCAAGTAAATCTACTTCGTTACTGTCCACCTCTGGGCTTGTGTGAAAGTGCTCGGCCGTGGAAACCTATTCCATTAAGCTTCCAATGCACAGTTTTTGAGCTTACATCAGTGGCAGTGGAAGTTTGGAACTCTTTAACTACGTAATCAGCAGAGCGTTGGTGACTTTTATGCACCATGGAACTTAGCAGTCATTGATCCCGTGGTCTTCTGCTTCATGGCTGAGTTGCTGTTGTTGAGTACCAGTAATACCACTTACAGTTGGAATATCCAGCAGGGAGGAAATCTCACAAACCGTCTTATTGCAAAGGTAGCATCCTATCATAGTACCACGCATGAAGTCACGGAACTCTTCAGAATGACCCGTTTTGTTTCATAAATGTTTGTAAATGCCTGGCTAGGTACTTGATTTTATACATCTGTGGAAATGGGTAAGAAACATCTGAATTTAATAATTAAGAGGTCCCAATAATTGAGTCCATATGGTGTATGTGTGTGTGTATATATATATATATATATATATATATATATATATGTATGTACATGATGAAATGATGTAATCACCACTCAGCTTGAGTTTGTCACCTGCTAGAACATATCACAGTGAATCTAGTTGGTGCTAACAGGCTTTTGTGTAAGGCAGACAGGCTGCTTCTTCCGACTAGTCTGAATACAAAAAGAGTTCAGGAAACACCTACAATCATAACAAAAGAAAATTTTAAGAGCTTTGCGAGATGTGCTGTGTGCTTAGGTGTGCTTAGTGTGTGCATAAATGAGCTTACGCCTCTGTGGGTAAGTGTGTGGGATTGGAGGTGATTTGATCACCATCTCCCACCTCATCTAACGTTTTCTGAGAGCGAGAGAGCAAGTTAGTTAGCATCAAAGCGCTACCCTGGGCTCTTCTGCATGCAACATTAATCTCTGTGTAAACGCTGCAGAATCTAAAGGAGGACGCATTGCAAGAGGTTAAGGAAGTTCTCTGAAGCAGTGGAAAGCTCAGCCCCAGGCTCAAGCACATACTGATAAAACCCCCAGAAAGTTCCCTACCCAAACACACTACCATATACTAACTCGGTGGGACCAGCAACTATTTTGGATGGGTGAGAGTGCATCAGGCCATCATTCTGAAAGAGTTGATAATCGAATGGTTGTAAAATATGGCAGGCATTTGTATCCACAAGCCTTTTTGATTGTCAAAAGAAACAACTTGGCCCTCCTCCTTTAATCAGAAAGTAAAGCAGGAGTACAGGACAGATTCACCTTGCTAAGCTTAGTGGGGAGGACGAGAAGATCTTTTGCATAATTAAATTAATTACAAAAGTACTAAGAGTCAGAGTGCTTGTTAGAGACTATAAAGTAGCCAAATAGGGCATAAGTGAAAATGCCAGGCTCTGCAGTGCTAATACAAGAAGAGCATCAGACAAAGAAAGTAAAGCTTAAGAGGCTATCTGAACATCTGCTCTCAGACGTCTATTAGCAGCAGAAAGGAAAGAGGCATTAGGTGCTTGAGACCAGATCATAAGACCGGCATCTTTTAGCAGCTCTCTGTGCATTAAGCTTCATTACCTGTAATAGTATCCTGCTAAACACAGACATGGGTGGAAAGACAATCCAATCCAGGGCCTTTTACCCTCTCTCACTCATACAGGCCTGAATCTGTTCAACTACTCCAGTCAATAGACATTACACTGCCCTAACGCTAATCTATCACTTGGTGGTTGGTTTTATTCAATATCTGTGAATGGGTGTGCAAGAGAGTTTGAAGATGTATCTGTGTAGAGTTCAAATAAATGAAGAAGTTGCCTTAAAGGTTTGTTCCTCTTGTTGTATGTTAGCCGCTGCATCTATCATTGTCAAGAGGGAGGTGCTGAGGCAGGATGTATGCATGAATTTAAACTTTTCTAATGAGAATCAAAGCATGTAGACATATAAAATGGTGCAAAAACAGACCAAGACAACAGGATACTGATGTCAGAACAGTACGGCCCTATCAGAAGTGCATCCATTAGTATAGTATGCATAGTGTGGACCTGGCAAAGAAACTACAAGGTCTATTTATATATGAGAAAGAGGACAAGAAACAGGTGAAGGAAGCGGTTATACAAGTGAATGAAATAATGAGGAAACATAGGAAGAGTCTGGAGAAGGCAGGGATCTGCCATAGCTTTCTTCTCTGTTAAAAGCACCTTCCCTTCCACTCAGGACCTTTAGCTGCCTGATTTTAAATGTATTTTATAATGTATATTATATATTAATGTATATTAATATGTTGTTGTTATTAAAAGAGTCTGTTTGGATTTTTTCTTTTGTTTAGTTAAACGATGCCATTTAATCTTGTCTTTTTCTAGTTTGATATTGTTTTAACATACTTTTTTCTTGAACCTTTGGTCTCATTTCATAGAATTTCTTTTTACTTCCAGTTCATTCATGTAAATCACTTAATTATTATACATGTTATGGTAGTAGTGTATCATTGCTGCCTGAATTAAACCTTTCAAGATCTCCAAAAACAGGAGAAGGCAAAACATTTATTTAAATTTAATGTTAACAATACTTTAATAAGTTAATAAAACAAGATTTTATTCCGGTACA
Source organism: Brycinus macrolepidotus (assembly GCA_037974445.1). Classification (NCBI taxonomy): domain Eukaryota; kingdom Metazoa; phylum Chordata; class Actinopteri; order Characiformes; family Alestidae; genus Brycinus; species Brycinus macrolepidotus. Next base: position 19,806,724 of record JBBPCZ010000148.1, on the reverse strand, counting down.
TTTCTATTAGTTTGTTCATCATGACATTCTGATACAATTTGAGCATCAGCTGACATTTTCAAATCATGTAAAACAATGTTTAGTTCCAACAGTGATGATATGCTGCTATACAGTACCGGTAGTAGTAATCAGTTACTGATATTCTGTCTCTCTCTGTCTTTCTCTCTGTCTGTGAAGCGGTGTCCTGCAGGAAGCAGGATGGTGGGCAGGTTGATATCGGGGTCTGTCTGAAGCTGGCCAGTCCGATGCCTCCCCTCACCCAGTCCTGTCAGCTTCCCTGTCAGGACGACTGCCAGCTGACCAGCTGGTCCAAGTTCTCGTCCTGTGCGGCTGACTGTGTGGGTGTGCGAACCCGCAGGAGGGCACTTGTGGGTGAGCAGCACAGATTTGAAAGCTCTTTTGGATATGCACGCTGTTTTTCTCACCTTGTCATTGTAACGCTTTAAATGTTTTAAAAATGCATTTTTTTTCTAGTGCGTGTTAGAAATTCCACTGTCATAATTGCTATTTACTATTTCTCTCTCTCTTCCTCTTTTTTACACATGAGTTCATGTTGTGTACCTGCTGACCACAACTACAAGGAGTGCAGTGTCAGGATGACTGATAGAATTATGCCATTCGAGTCAGGGGTTTAGGCTGATAGTTGTATGAAACTGTTTGGGTGAAAATTCCTGCAAAGTCTTAGTTAATGAAGCCAATTACCTCTTATGTCTGTGTTTGTCTCTGAAAGAGCTTAAACATTTGTAACAACTGTCACTAATTGTCTATTTAAAGTGCTTACTCCATAGCTGAGAAGGGGTAATTGTAATCTGTGTACAAGTAGTCACTGTCCTTTAAGAGATGTCCTTGAATCGCACAACTTTGCAACAGGATTACACAGGATTAGTCACATGTGTCTTTGGTTTAGACTGGATAAATCTATTTACTCATGGTCAGCAGATCTGAGGGTGTGTTTTTTGCGGTTGGGGGGATGCAGAACGCCATCTTGGCTCATTTTCATCACTATTTTGAAGAATGCAGAAGAAGAAACAGCTTAACTGAACCTAAATAGGAGCCTATTTTCATTTACACTTGAATCCAGTCTGAACATGAATGATGTATGTCCTTTAGACTCTTTTTATGTTTTGAACAGAGCTGATGTGTTGGGTGTTATTTTTGTGCCCTAAGGTAAAAGTAAGAAGCGAGACCACTGTAAGAACACTCAGCTGTACCCACTGAGCGAGACCCAGTATTGTCCGTGCAATAAATACAATGCCCAGCCCGTGGGGAACTGGTCAGACTGCATCCTGCCTGAGGGAGGCCGTGTGGAGGGTCTTCTGGGCATGAAAGTACAAGGTGATATCAAGGAGTGTGGTCAAGGTTACCGTTACCAGGCCATGGTGTGCTATGACCAAGACAACCGGCTAGTGGAGACGTCCCGGTGCAACAGTCATGGTGAGATATGAAGATATGCTCACTAAACACAAACATCCACTTCAAGCCAAAAGTGTGAAAGCAACACTGAAGCAACATTGAATATTTTATAAACATAAATTTGTTAAAAAGAGTTTGACTGAATGCAACTATAGCGTTCAACTTTATGATTTGTAATTTGTTTTGTCCCAGTAATCTCATAAGCCAGAATTCTGCTTATTGTTAAAAATTCTGGAGCATTTCATCCTTCAACATGGCTTAGAAGCATCTACCATTCAAAACAACCAACCATGGTCTGCTGGTGTATAGGGTGGGGAGGGCTGTTTCTTGGTATAAAATTCAAAGAATACTCTTGAATAACTTTCATAGATACCATGAACTGTACAAACCTTTTTTCCAGCAAAGGCTTCAGAGCAACAACATCTTGTTGTGAAATACTCAGCCACAGCATGCATAGTGAGCAACTGCTTGCAAATGTGTTTCCCATCAGAATAATGTAACTTGTGTGAAAGTTCATGGACATGTGGAGAACCAATTAGAATGCAACTTAAAAAAGACAGTTGGCCAGCTTAGTTCACTATGGATATCAGACGCAGCATCTATGTGGGTGCAGAGTGTCTGAGTTCTTAGTGATTCCTTCACAGACTTTTCTGCTGTGTTTGACATAACTTGGAAATGGGAAGTCTGAGCTTTGAGTTTTCAGCTTCTGAGCTTTCAAACTACAAAGTGAGGAAAAAAACACAAACATCTTCTTGAGAACTAGTAGTTTTAACAACACTCAGGCTAGACGATATTAATATGTAATACTTCATAGTAGGGCATTAACAGAAAAGCCGACGTGTCGACATCACAGGCACAAGTCGACGCCCCCTGAGAGAAGTCGACGAGTCGTGTGTTTTCTTTCCTCTCTCTGTGTGCGTGCTTGCGTACTCAGTGCAGTCTCTGCCTCTGATTGGCTGACGCTGACACGCGTTCCTTGACTTAACCAATCATTATAGTCACGTCATAAAAGGGGCGGTAACGTTGGCGCGTGGAGAATCTAAACACAAGACCACAGCAAGACGAGAGACACACATCACATGTATGGAGCTACTTCACTCTAGACCACACAAGCAGCACGGTGACCTGCACGATCTGCAAGTGGATGTTGAAGTACAATAAAAGTACCAGCGTTATGCAAGGCCATCTGAAACGGCGTCCGCTAGCTAACATGGGTGATGCTAGCACTGCAGGGAGCCGTCCAGTCCAGAGGAGCTGAGTGGCTGCCGCAGCTTAAGCTTTTCCCACTTTCTGTTGTGCACTTAAATTTACCAGAAAATTCAAGGTATTAGCCTTTGTTAAGTTTAGTTTAATTGTCATGTTAACTGTTAATGTAACAGAGAACTTTAATAAAAGTTGCTCATTGTTGGACACCGGTGTTCCTCCGCTGCGTCTGTGTGATGACGTCATCAGACAACTTGTCGACTTGACTTCGACTTTATTGACGGATAAGTCGACCTGAAAAAATCTGAAGTCGTTAATGCACTACTTTATAGTAAGAGTACATAACTGAAAATAAATGTGAAAATAAGTGTTTTGGAAGAAAACTTAAAATTGCTCCACAAGTTGTAGGAAGATTAACCTTACTGTGAAATATTTTAAAACTTTAAAAACTACTGCTTGTTTTCACATGTTTGGCCTATGCTGTATGTAGTAATGGACTATACATTAGAGCTCAGAGATGTAGTTGATGACAGAATCCACACATACAAAAGTAATTCCTTAAAACTTGCACAATTACACATTTTTACCCATTATGTTGTAGTCTCCATGATCAATTTCCTTCATTTGGTCCATCTCAACAGGAGACAGGAAAGCACTTGCCTCATTGTGTTCGCTTAGTATCCACTGATGGGAAATTCAATAGAAGCGAATCAATGTGGAAAGTGAGAGCCCAGCTGCATCATTCACAACCTAAATCTGTCAAGGCGTCTCCAACCGAGTCAAATTAGCATTCTGCTATATGCAGCATGGAACACAGGAAAGAGAATTGGAAATCAGTGTTTGGGTATCTAAGACTGTACCATGGAAATACACAGGGCTGACTCAAAGCCAAGCGAATGATGGAGCAATCTGATGGGTTTCAGGGGGACGGCGGAGGCTGGTGACGTTAAGGCTCTTTCTTTTTATGAGTCACAGTCAGGTATGATTTCTCTGCTCTCTTCTGGATGGTGTAATCCCAGTGTGAAGCCTATGAGGGGCTCAGAGACTCAGCATCCTGAGCCTGGAGCCGTGCTGCCGGAGACAGCTCTCCTTTTTTCCTCCCCCTCTCTCTCCATCTCTCAGCGCATCATCTAAGCTGCTCTATCTACCTCATCACTCCAGTCTGAACCCACAGTATTCACAACGTGAAGCACGGGTGCCATTTTGTGAGCTGGACTGACATGCTGCCTCAGGCAGTTTGCAGGGGGTCGAATTTGTGGAGCTTTTCAATCTATGAAAGAAATCCTTTAGGCAAGCAGTAATCTGTGCTTGCTGACTTCTGAATCATATATAAAATAAGATAGTAAATCCAATACTGTAGTAATCCCCTGAAAGAAACGCACTTAATTGTATTTCTGGATCTTATTATGTGCCGTACTTTAAAAGGATGTTCTTCAAAAAAGATCTGCATGCTGAAGCTGTGAGGCATGAAAGTAGCAGTGATGGGTGGATGCATATCACTCCAAGAATGAAGATATTTGTTTGATGAAAGACTTGCACAGGGATCTAACTGTACTGACTTTATCTTACACCATTACCATGGTTACTAATGTGCCTGAGATGTTCCTCATCCTCTTTGGATAGGCTGAATATGATCTATTATTGCTTAATCCAGATAAGAATAACGATACTGAGAAGCATGAGAGAGATCAATCATGCAATTCTAATATGTCTTTCTCATCCCTCTTAGATGAAGATTGCTAATCCTAGAAGCAGCAATTAAAATGTAACCTCTTTTTGGCCAAGGCGTGACAATATAGTGACTAAAGATTGAATTCTCGGATAAGGGGTTTGCTCACTTCACATTGTTAAATGAATGAACCAATGAATGAATAAATAAAGGAAGGAAGGAAGGAAGGAAGGAACTAATGAATGACGGAAGAAAAAAGAAATGAACAAATTTTTGTGACACTTTTCTGTGATAGTGAAAATGCAGTGAACTACTTATCTTTAAAAGGTATTTTATATGTGTAGATGTGTAGATTCACTGTTCTTCAAGTAGTTATTGTAATTGCTTAAAATGTGTTATGCATTTAACTCATTTAACAGGATGAGTATAATGCCTTCACAATTTGTGCACATTTCATAGCAGACACAAATTATTAGCTACATGCATCTGTATCAGTGGATTAATCAGTAATTTGAGTCATTTGCTTAGCTGCATGTTGCTGTATTTTATGTAGGTATACTTATTTTTGCAGACTTGGCACTTTTTTTGGCTGATTTATTATTTTTTTGGCTAATTTTCGTAAAGTGACCATGATGATAGCAAGCAAATCATAACTCAGAATAAAATAAAAACATGAATGATAAGATCTGTACAGTTGCCAGCTAGTGACTTCAGCTTACATAGCTATTGAAAATGGTTATTTCAAGACATTAAGCTAAAAGTCACTTCTTGTTCTGTTTGAGATTTTTTGGCTCATCTGTTTTTCCCAATTCTGTGTAGGTTACATTGAAGAAGCCTGTATCATCCCCTGTCCGTCTGATTGCAAGCTCAGTGAGTGGTCAAACTGGTCACGCTGCAGCAAGTCCTGTGGAAGTGGGGTCAAAGTGCGCTCAAAATGGCTTAGGGAGAAGCCCTACAATGGTGGACGACCATGTCCAAAACTGGACCATGTTAATCAGGTGAGCTGATGACTTTGAAATTGCCTGCGTTTGTTCACCACCTGGGGACAAGGAAGGTCCTTGGTCCATTTTAATGTTTAATTGCAATACCAGGGTATCGTAAATATTTAATTAAAGGACCAAACAGAATTAGATTTCTTTTTAATGCTCATCGAGGGACGTACTATTAGGTATGCCTCATGTTCATTTAATATTAACATTAAACATTAAAATTAAAACATGTTTATTTCATGTTTAATTCAAAATCAGTAAGAAACGCAGGACTTCTCACAGTGAAGTCTTTAAAACACAAGGGGTTAAATTGGGACACCATAATGGCTCTGACTATTGATGTGTTCTTTATTAACAAAGCTGTGCGTATTTATTAACAAAGCTCCTGTTTTTTTTTGTCCCTTCATCTTCTGATCATGGACCTCACATTGTAGGCTCAGGTGAGCAGTTCACGTTTTTCAAGAGCAACCGGTTTTGTTGATGTTTAACATAGATCAGATATTTTTTTATCAATATGTAATCAAATACATGTATATTTTGACAGGTGTATGAGGTTGTACCATGTCAAAGTGACTGTGGTCAGTATGTTTGGGTAGCTGAATCTTGGAGTGTGTGGAAAGTAAGCAATGTGGACTTGAAGGAGAACTGTGGGGAGGGTGTGCAGACCAGGAAAGTTAGGTAAGATTTTACCAAATAGTTCTTTGATTACCTCTAAAGATCTTTTGCTGTCAGTGCTTGAGTGCAATGTGATTTGTGATTAGGGGGTTTGCCATGTGGTTGGTATTTATTCTGAATCGGAGTATTGCCTAGTACATTTATGTCATTTATTTGAGCTGGCTTCAAGAAGTAGGTCCTGTACTATTATGCTGTGCTGTGTAGTCACCATTACAGCAAAGCAGTACCGGCCCTAATTTCACTGACATTGACCATGTGGCAAGATTCTTTTCTATTCTATTCTATTCTATTCTATTCTATTCTATTGTGCGTATAGGTTCAAATTATAACCAAATGCTGTCAGGGATTGCCGTGAACTTGTTTTTCATTCTTTGTAGGTGTATGCAAAATACAATTGATGGTCCTTCTGACCCAGTGGAGGACTATCTGTGTGACCCGGAGGATATGCCACTTGGAGCCAGGGAAAGTAAGCTGCCCTGTCCAGAGGACTGTGTCCTTTCTGACTGGAGCCCCTGGAGTCGCTGCCCACTGGTAAGAAAAGTCTGTTTAGTGATCAGAGAACTTATAGTGCAACTTTACTTAACATTGTGGGTTCCATTTCAGCCTTGCGGCCTCTTCCTCTCCGCGATGGTATTTTAATATGTGTATCTGAACACCAGGCTCACATTCCGCTCAGCATGGTGCGTAATGTGAAAGTGGGTTCAGCCCTTCTTCAAAGCACCGGTGAGCATTGAGTTCTTTCAGCCCCCAAAACCTCTATCTGACACCTCTAATGCGAACTGACTGCTCGGTGGGAGGCCCTGACTCCTTTCCCCCAACTGGTTATCCATTCTCCTGTTGAGAGGGTTGTGCACCACAGCATGTTTTTTTTTAGTTGCTCATGGGCTCGGCTCACACCGATTTAAAGTCATGCCATTCGGACTCAGCAGGGCTCCAGCAGCATTCGAATAAAACAAGGGATGGAACCATAGGAGGGGTCCAGGAATAAGTAGATTCTGCTTGGGTGGTGAACACTCACTGTTATAAATAGTTTGTGGTTGTTTAGGTTGGTGTAAAATGGACATAATGGAGGACTTGCAGAATTGAGGGGGGGGTGGGTTATTCTATCACATCAAATGTGATTCCCAGATGCTCTGCCTCAAAGCTGCAAATAGTGTAAATTACTATGCATAGAGAAAGTGTCCTTGCAGAAGAAATGGAGTGGGAAAGCAGGTCCTTTAAATGAATGCCTTGACATTAGAATATTGTCAGTAAGAGATTTTTTTAAAACCAAAATCATTCCGCTGGAAACTTTCTGTCAGTAATCATTTTATCTCTTGTCCAATGTTAATTAAAGTAAGGGTCACTAAGATTTTTTTTTGCTTTCTTTAGCCATGCAATGTGAATAATACTCGAGAAAGGACTGCCAGCCCTATCCGCCAACCTGGCAAATCGAAGGAGTGTCCGCCCACAACTGAGAGAGAGCCATGCACTCTAAACACCAACTGCTTTCACTACTCCTACAACATCACAGGTAACTGACAATGAACTCATGAGCTGTTTTAGTGCTTTTTTTTAGTAAAAGGAGTGAATTCTGTACTGTGTAGATATCTTAGGCAGCCAAGAAATTGGTTTATCTTGGCGGTTTTCCCAGTAAATGCAATATAACATTGAAAGAAATGCTAATAATCATAAATACAGTAACATTTTTGAAGAAAAACACAGTTAGAAGAACATATTTGGATCCATTCCAGCCATTGCATGGATATGTTTACATCCACCAGAAGCACACCTAATGTACTAATTTAATGAAGGACTAATTAGTCAAACTAGGTACTGGATGGTAACTGTAAATACCGGTTTTCCTTAAGGGGGAGTTCACTGTCCAGATAAATAGCTTTATTTATAATTCTGCCTACGATTTCAGAGTACAGGATTACAGTCATGCTTATAATAAATTTCTTCTTGTGTTCCTAATGTTTTCAGACTGGAGCACATGTCAGCTGAGTGAACGAGCTGTGTGTGGCAGTGGCATTAAGACACGCATGCTGGATTGCGTGCGCAGTGATGGCAAGTCTGTGGACCTCAAGTTCTGTGAAGAGGTATGATGCCACTCTCAGTAGATGTATTGTGCAACTGTTATGACTATCCATCCATTTACTTAACCTTATGAATCTGTTTATTTCAGCTTAATCTTGAGAGGAAATGGCAGATGAACGCTTCCTGTGTGGTTGAGTGTCCAATCAACTGCCAACTGTCTGATTGGTCCACCTGGTCTGAATGCACTCACAATTGTGGGCTAACAGGTACAACAACACAGAGACTAGCCCCTCTATACTGATTTAACCCTTAATATTCAGAGTGTATTAGTAAAATCTGATTTCAACAAACAAAAATGGTCCAAAACAGTCTAAAACTGGCGTTTGCTCTCCTATATACTTGCCATTTGCTGTGCTTTCGCTTGGCGCGCCTGCAGCTCTCCAGGCTCTTCCTCCCTCTGTGGGTTTTCCCCACCCGCTTCTGGGCAGAAACTATCCTGAAGGTTCTCCCGGGTTCAAAGATCTTTTATGTTTTTCATTTGTTTCTAAGACCTAAAATAAAAGAAAATTGGGTATTTTTAATGGGCATTTGCGTGTGACACCATTTTTAAAATCCCTACATTTTAAAAATTACTATATGTATTACTATATGTTTTTTAAATGACAATAACTTTGGTTCTACGTGACATAGGAACACTAAACAGGACGTCTTACACCTTGAGCTTCAACATAAACAGGGGGAGAACTTCTATATAAGGAGTTGTTTGGCCATATGATGATGATTTACCATTTGTTGCGCCCCTGGCACGGATCCGTGCTGCTCGTGTTCTAAGGGTTAATGGGCCTAGATGGGACTTGTCAAAACTGGCAGCTTATATAAACTATCTTCAACAATATGATATCAAAAGCCTTAGGTGGTGAGGTTTCTGTGGCATAAAATGTGATGTTAGCTAATATGATCGGTTTCTCAGTTGTTGGTTTTTCCGAGGACTGCTCAGAGCTCTTAGCTGTCTTCCAGAATAACATCAGCAGAGTAATGACTGAAACCAGATACATTTTATGGTGTGAGAGCGATTATGTTATTGCCCAAAAGCAGCATTTGAGAGGAGGATAATAATGTCCTTGTGTGTAATTCCATCGGCTCAGACGATTGATTGGGGGGTCCATTATGTCTTTGCGCTTGAGGCCTGAGGAACCACTCCACTGCAGGAAGTTACAGAGCCAGCGGCCAGCTCTACCCAAAGCAAACACTGTCTCCACAGAACACCTGCACCGGACTGAGCTATTGTGGCAACCGTAATCTCTCCCCGGGCAGAGGGATTTTCATGAAACTAGTCAAGTAGGCCTTGTCTCTTAACAGGAGGAGTTTCAGCTTTTCCAGCTCACTGATAGAAGCTCCGTTTACACAAAGACCATGATGGCCAGCATCAGAGACAAGAGCAGGAAAGGACAGGCGTGACTCATTTCGTTATCAAAACACAAATCAGAGAGCCAGGCATAGCGTGTCCAAAGGAGGTGCATAAATAATCAACATAAATTCCTTTGTGAGTATTCGTGTGCCAAGTGCTGCATGGCGACAGCTGGTGCTGGCTTTCCTGCCCAGTAGCTCCGTGGCCCCCCACTGTCCGCCTGAAATACTTGGCACCCCAAGCCACCTACAGTGAATGAGGAATCGCCCTGAAGGACTCAGAACAATGTTAGTACATATTCTCTCACTGAAAATGGAAAGCTACGACTGTACTAGCCACTTTTACTGCAAGTATTATAGTACTGTGAAATGCAATGTGAAATGCAATGCACTGTTAATTGTCCAATGCAAAGTGCTTGAACTGCCAAAAAATAAAATGCACACTCTTTGCAATTAATGACTGCAGACTGCCATATGCAGAGGAAAAGGAGGAGCCATCGAAGGAGGTCTCAAGATGCATTTTTTACAATGGTCTCTGCACCAAGCAAGATCCCAGACACAAATAATAGCAAAAAGTTAAGGGTGAATATTTTGATTGCAACAGTAATAGCTTTTGCAGAGACCTTTCAGTAATTTTTCATATTGGTCACAATGAATGTTTTTATAAAAATTGTAATATTTAGGCAAAGACAACCTTCTCTAACACACAACACATTTTTTAATTATTTTATTTAAGTTGCAAAATGTAAATCACTTGTGCTAAAAAGTAAGCTGCCTCCTTTACTGCAGCAAATAAACCACACCTAACTGGTAACACTAATTACCACAACACTGCCTAACACAAAACTGTTATCTAACACTGCCAAGGTTATATGTGGCCAGCCCACATTTTGTTTAAAAGCACACTAGGCCATGGTCAAAAGATATCCAAAAGAAGACCACAATTTGTTTAAAATCACACTAGGCCATGGTCAAAAGATGTCCAAAAGAAATGGTGAAAAAATTAATTATATTAGTCTGGAAATAGTTACAACCCCATTTACAAAACAAGTTTCAGGACGCCAATTGGTGAATCTTTCCAGGAGTGGGCATCCTGCCAAAATTTCCCCAAGGGTGCAGCAACAAATCATCCAAAAAGTCATCAAATGTTTCAGGAGAATATCCAAGAAACTGCAGTTCTCTCTATCCTCAGCCAAAGTCAGTGTTTATGACTCCACAGTAAGAAAGTGACGGGACAAAAGGAGCTTTTATAGGAGAGCATAAAGGCATAAAACACTGCTAACCAAAAGAAACAGAAATACTCAACTCACATTTGACAGAAAGCACACTGGACAACGCCTAAGCCTTTTGGAATAATGTTCTATGAACAGATCTCTCCGAAGTTTAACTTATTGCACACATGGGACCCTTTAAATCATGTGTAAGGTAAATACTGCATTTCACAGTGGGAACATTGTTCTATCTTTCAAACACAGTTGTGGTAGTGGGATGGTTTGGGGATCTTTTCCTGCCTTGGAAACTGGACAACTTGAGGTTATTGAACAAACCTTGAATTCTATTCTGTAACTGAGAATTCTTAAGTAGACTGTGTGTTTATCTGTTGGTGAGCCGAAGCTGAAATGTTATCAAGTAATGCAGCAAGACAATAATGCACAACAGAAAAGCAAATTCACAGGGCTGAAAAAAAATCAATCTTTTAAAGCAGCCTTGACTCTGAACCCAGTAGAGATGCTGTGGTAGGACCGCAGACAAGTGCATTTACCAGTGAATGTGAATTAAAGTTGTTCTGCAAAGAAGAGCAGGCTCAATAATAATGTGAAAGGCTGATATCACATTCTAGGAAATGTTGGCTGAGGTTATTGCTGCTAAAGGTCATGGACCAATTTATTAGTTTAAAGGGGTAATTACTTTTTCACAGGCTAATTTGCATGTTGGATAACTTTCCTCCTTAAATAAATGAAATAATAATTCAACAGAGAAAATTAGGAAGGGGCAAATAGTTCCTTATGGCACTATATAACAGGACACTATGACAATGCATTGCAATGCTAAAATATTATAATGCTCATTGTGGAAATAGGTGATTTTCCAGAGATGAACCATTGACTATTAGGACTAGAACCCAAGTTTTGGCTTAAAAATTAAGGCCAGAAAACTGGGAGAATCCTAATTTATCACTGTTGAAATTTTAATAGTATGTTAGCGCTGAAGCTGAAGTTTATGCACATGAAAAGCACATTTGATGTTATAGTACCCAGTTCCAGATGTTCTACCTGACAGCTTTGGCTTCATTAATAGGTTGTTTAACAATATGTACAGTCATGCAGTCATGCTTATTTTCTTGGTCCAAACAGTTTAGCATATCATCAGAATACCAAATTGTGAACCCAGTATCAAGCACTTAATTGAATAGTGAGTTGAATGTCTTGTTAAAACTGCAGAAAATGGGAGCGGTTAGGAAAAGCGGGGCTTGCTAAGGAAAGCGGGTTGATCTGGGAAGTTGAGAGAGGTTTCTCCATAGGGACAGGACTGTCGCAGCAGGCTGTGTAAAAGATGAATTGTCAACTCGTAAGACTTGCTGGAGGGCAGTGTGTTGGCATGGAACGCTCTGATCGTCTTCAACATTAAGGAGCATCGCGACGTGCCCTGTAGGGCCATGTGCACTCAGCCTTATTAAAAAACAACCCAGAAGATAATATCTGTTGCAGACCGACCACAAGACAAGGAATTTTCCTCAGTGCACCATCTTTATTGTGGAATCATAAACACGGGCTAGTCAGAGGCCGTGGCTCCTAGTGTAGCAGGCTAATTGGGCGTGCTGGAGGAGGTGACCTTTGAATGCAAACACTAGGGGAAGATGTATGGTTGTGTGTCGACACAATGAGTGGAAGAACTCGCCCTTTAGGGTCCTTACAGCAGTCGAATTTACTTCTGTGCTAAATGCCAGTGGCCTGTACGCTGAGCTCAGTGGGGAGCCGGGCACAGTGAAAACTGTGTCAAAGTACTGGCCCCTAAACCCAGTGAATCGTGTTAGATTTCATAACCAAGGTTATTCAGCGGCGACTACAGCTCCTGCTTTCTGTCATTTCTCCAGAACACAACTCACAGTTTCACATGCAGTGACTTTTATAGTGGTTTTATAGATCTGAGTGTTTTCACCGCCTATACAACAATACCGCCTACCATGTAGGATAATTGTCAAGTAAGTGGTGGGCAAAAAAAGCTCACATATTTTCCCGTGAGACAGCGACTAATCGCTACAGCTTAATTGCAAATGTCCCTTGGGTTCCACTCTTAACCAGCGGGATACGTTTAGGATAAGAGACGGCTCTCCTGCTCGCTCTATCCCTCTTCGTAGCCGAATTGAAAAACAGTATGAATATTCAAAGCAGTTCCAGGCACTGGAATCAGCCTTGAAAATGGCTCTGCTGATTAGGTTATTTCCAGGAGAACAGAACAACTGGAGGGATATTACTCAGAGACAAATGTTTCAGGTCACACACCATTTCGGAATTGGATATCAAGTTATAGCATGTCTAGCATGTGTAATATGAAGCATTTCCCTTACAGTAAAAAAAAAAGCTCTTTTTTTCAAGGACTCTGAAGTGATTCTGCCGGAGGGTAAATCTAAAAAAAGAGCTTGTAACAGGAGAATTATGCCTTGTACGTTTATTTTTTTTTGTGCGAGTTTCTGTGCAGCTTAGAAGAGAAATAAGGATGGCGTACTTGCACTTTTTTCCTTATTTCTGTTAAGGATCTAAAGTATACGGATATAAATAATGATAATAAAAAAGTAATAATAAATAATTTACTAAGACATAGTTTTCAGTTTCATTGTCAGAGAGCATTTTTTTATTTCAGTTAAGGATAAAAAATTTAATACAAACAATAATATTTAACTGATTCATTAGCCAACAACGACAATAAGATGTTAAGATAATGTTAAAAAGTACATGTTTAAGAAGGTGATGATATAAGTCTTTCTGTCCTGTTCATTACCTGAATCCTAGGTCTGTCTTTTTTTACTTCTTTGATTTTACATTTTCTTTTAATTGTGAAAATATTTCATGTTAATGTTCACAGTTCTCATTCATTCTGCTCTGCCACTGCACAGGGAAGCTGTGGAGGCGTAGGACTGTGATCCAGGCGTCTCAGGGGGATGGCCGACCGTGTCCCCCTCAGCTGGAGCAGTGGAAGCCATGCCCTGTTAAGCCCTGCTACAGCTGGAGATACAGCGCCTGGTCTCCGTGCAAAGCTGAGGTCAGGCTATGTTTCAGCTTAATGCGTTTTGCCGCAGGCGTGATGTTAATGCCTTGTTTTTTATGTGCTTAATTCATTGTGCGTTTTCCAACAGAATCTCAGTTCTTTAGGCTGGAATAATCTTTAGGCTTCTGCTTTCCCTGCCTCAGCCTTCCCTTTTCCTGCTCTTTTTCTCTTTTCCATTTGTGCTGTCTCCCTACTGTTGTCGTGTGTAGATTGCTGTGCTCATCAGGGGGTTTAATTAAAGCCAAGCGGCAGGAGACACCGAAGACACAACTCCCCTTCTCTCTCTCTCTCTCTCTCTCTCTCTCTCTCTCTCTCTCTTTCTCTCACTCCCTCTCTCTCTCTCTCTCTCTCTCTTTTCTCTCCATTTCTCACTTTCTCTCTCACTTCTGCCCCTCTTTCTCATTC
>JBBPCZ010000148.1:19780130-19790203 GCA_037974445.1 Brycinus macrolepidotus | reverse complement strand
ACACACACACACACACACACACACACACACACACACACACACACACACACACACACACACACACACACACAGAGACATACCTACATAGCATTTCACATCAAACTGCTCTGGATAATTTTGATGACAATTTTATTATTTAATTATACAGATTTTTTTCTCTATAGATCTGAAACTGAAGTTTGTTTTTAAGCCATGGCTGCTAAAACCACTTGCTTTTAAATCAGACTGTCTCAGATCTGGTTCTGTGCTTTTATTAAGGAGGATTAATTTTATGAAGTAAAGTAGAATGCAGTTTCCCCAGCACACTGTCCTTTGCACCAAGCATCAGATCTATACCTTTCACTCAGAGCATCAGACAGAGGGTTTATTACTCCAATAAATGCTCTATCAAACTGCTCACTGTTCACTTACTGCCTAATATACCCCACTTCTTGACAGGTATAATCAATGTATATATATATATATATGCACTCATTTTCTAACAATGCTACAAGGCTCTGGATGTTTTGTAGCCCTATTTATAGTGCAACACCCACATGCAGCTCTGTCTCTCAGCTGGGACATGTTCCAGAGTGGGCAAGGAAAATAGTGTCCTGACGTTTATGACCATTAAATATAGGCCTAAACTGCTTCTCTACCCCCCCACCTTTCTTTCCCCTCTCATACTCTCTCTCTCTGTCCCTCTCCCACATCTCTTTCTGTCTACCTTGCTTGCTCTGGCTCTCTCTTTCTCTCTGTCGCTTTCTTGCTCTCACACTCTCCCCCTTGTTCTCTTCCTCTCTATTCCATCTCTTTCTCTCTCTTACTCATTCTCCATCTTTTTCTATTTTCTCTCTCATTTTCTCTCCCTTTCCCTCCTCCCTCTCACTCTGTCTCTCTCTCTCCTGTCCTCTACATAAATTGTGATAATGCTTGAATATACTGTATCATTTGGTTTTTGTTATTTTTTTCTCTGGAATTTTTTGGGCACAGCCGGTGTGTGTGTGAATGACAGATTTATCCCAGTGTTTTGACGTGTTCTGTGTAGCTGAAGCACAGAGTTGTGACACAGGTTTTTCTGCAGCAGTGGATGTGACAGTAATTATTCACCAGCATTCATGTGTGTCTGTGTAAGTGAGGGAGGAGGAGAGATGAAGAAAGAAACAGAAACACTGAATATTTGTGGTGCGTTGTCAATTAGATGAGATCAACGAAACTCCCTCTGCGTATGTAGTGTGTGTGAAAGGATCCGTTAGGGAGTTCTACTATCCATCACAGACTGCAAACTTTGACCTTATAGTTTCGCATCAGGGCCCAGAAACACACACAGCAATGCTGCATGAAATGGACATGCTATGACATGCTGAGATACTGAAAGCAAACCTTGGTTGACTCTTGGAATGATGTAGTTTAGGACTGTCTGGTGTTGTTTTTGGTTTTTGCTTTTTTAAAGTTTGTATTTTCATCCAGTCTGCCCCCAATTTAGCCAAATCCACCCCCTAGCTGTGTTTACCCCATCACACAAAGCTATCAGGTTGGGAGGGGGAAACCCAACACACATGAACTGCCACTACATCCTTTCAAACTGCCAAGTAGCAATGTGCTAAAATGTTGCCCACCAAACATTTTTGGCCAAAGAGAAAAACCTTCAAAATTTTTAACAGATTTTAAGGATCATTTTGGTGTAGGAATTTTCCCACTGTTTTTTTAAATATTGTTTTTTCTAAAAGCGAGTAGCCAAATACCCTTGCAGTGTCAAAAAAAGCTCATGTTTTCATCAATCTGGGGATATTTATGGATGCATCTGGACATGTATCCTTGGTGTAGATGTCTGTGGATAGTAAATATGCTTGCACAAAGCGTATATATGTCAGAAGTCTCATGGCATATCCCACTTATAGTCTAACTCATTATGCAAAGACTCTTGACAGCAGCCCTTATGTGAAAGTTAGCAAAAGCTGGAGACAGTTAGTGAGTAATAGCAGCCTAAATGCCCTCCCCCAACACTTTCACACACTCATACTCCACGTACCATCACGACTCTCTCCACAGCTTCTGTCCTGCTAATGTGCACGTGTTCTGATAATCACAGCTGGGATTAGGGCTTTTGGAAAGGGCCGCTTTATGATGAATTAATATGTGAGGTATTCACCGTTCTGTGCGGCCATTACAATAGGACAGTCTGACCTACTTTATGCTAATGAGTGATGGCTGAACCCAGACTGAGTGCATACACATGATGAAACCCGCAGCCAAATGCAGGTGGACGTTATTAGTGCTAATACATTATGAAATTCAAGTCACGTTTCAGGATTTTTTTTTTTATTTTTAACAATGGCTTTAATGTGAACGTCACAACATATCTTCGATTTGTAATTTAATTGGTGTCCCTTTGTCCTTGATATTTGGTTCAGTGCTGTGTGTAAGAATGGTCCTTTCCTTTCACAGTTCAGTATACTGATATACGGGTGTGATAATATGTATTTGTATGTAAAATTTCACAGTTTTGTGTATGTAAGCCTGTGTTTTTACTGTATTCGTCATTATAGGTACACTAAGGAAATTCCTTAAAACTGTAGCTGTTATATATGTCAGCTGCCACTTACATTGTGTGAACATGTCATAATGAATGGGCCAATAGAAATGGTCCAAAATGATTTATAATAAATGCCAATTATGCTTATAAGGTTTCTATTATCATTGATCGATGTGCATATTGTATATTGTCACCGTTAGAACAAAATGTTGTATCTCTTTTTTATGTATTTTTAAGTGACAGAAATGGTTAAACAATTATATTGTGTGAACATTTACGTCAAGCAGATGCTGTTGTAAAAATAGATGCTGTTGTAAAAAATCTTACCTATGCCTGTAAATCACGTTACAGGCATAGGCAAGAGTAGTATTAGGAGACTTGCCCAGGGGCTCCTATTGGTGTAGTGTAGTGTACTTGCCTGAGAAGAGAATCGAACCACAGTCTCCTGGGTACAGGGCATCAGTGTCACTCACTGTGCTACACCAACTGCATTTAATGATTAATGGACTACTATACATGATCCAGATTACTTGGGGAAAAACATGTATACCTTTAGCCTGTATTAGAATGTTCTATTTTTGTTACTATTCTGGAGATACAAGGTTTGTTCCCACAACAACAATATAATTAATTAAACTTTGTGTTTGGCAGGTGAGTGTTATTTGACAGACTGGACAGTGTGGAGCCTGTGTCAGCTGAACTGTGTGGGTGGGGATGATCTGGGCTTTGGGTCAGTGCAGGTGCGCTCTCGGGCTGTGCTCGCCCAGGAACCGGAGAATCTCCTGCAGTGTCCAGAACAAGAGTGGGAGGCCAGGCCATGCACAGGTGCAGTAACAGGAAAACACAGCTGTTATTATTATTACTATTATTGTGACGCAAATGCAGTCCAACCCCTTAATTTTGAAGTGACCCATGAACGGGCCAACACTTCAATTGTTCACTACACTGCATAAGGTGATAACGTACATATTAGTTCATTATTCACTTCTGAATAACTGAATATTTATAGTATTCTAAAGATTCTTAGTAATTCTGTCCAACTATGAAAAGTGATTATTAAATAATAACAGAAAAATAACCCTTCAGTTTAAAGTTTAAAGTAAGTTCTCCTGTCTTCTTTCCCTCTTCTTCCAGACGGTCAGTGTTATGAATATAAATGGATGACCGGTCCATGGAAAGGTTCTTCTCGCCTGGTGTGGTGCCAGCGATCGGACGGATTAAATGTCACAGGTGCGTCCCTCATTGTATCCACCCACCCTTTCCAATGGCTAGTACACACTGTAGTTCTTTTAACAGTGCTACTGTAAAACATACAATACACACTTGATCACTGAGATGAGATTTCTATTTAAACTGCTAGCCTGAATCCATGCAAAACTGCATTGTGGCCTGAAGGTTTTTTCAGAGCAATCTGGAATCCAGCCTTGCAGTACATGCTGTACAGCACTAGAGAGTGTTGAGTGGGTGAAGGTTGGGAGATAAGTTGACATTATGAGCTGTCAGGAGCTGTCAGACTAGAGCAGGGCAGTAGGGTGTGATTACTCTACCAGAGCCTGTGTATAAGCCGTGTAGAAATGAGCTTTTAATCCATGACAATGTCACACTCACATTTTAATCCCATTCCCTATCACACTGCTTGTGTCCTCATGGTGAATGTGTGTGCGTACGGGTGTGTGGGAGGTCGAAATGTGAAGCACTAGAGCTTTTTGTACCATGCGGTATATTTCAACACCGTGAAGAATTATAATAATAGTAGCAACAATAGAATTTTGTTCATAACAGCCTTTCAAGATACCCAAGGCCACAGTACAGATGATTTTAAAGGAAAAACACACCTACACAACTTCAGATAAAAGAATATAAATACAAAACACACATACTCTACTGAAAATAATGACTTTTGGTGATTTTCCTTGATCCAGTTTTGAATGTGTTTAGTCTATCGTATTTTCTTATGCCAAATTTATGCCCAACATAACATTTTTAGTCATCCTTTTCCCTTGTGCTGAGACAACCAAATTCAGCTCATTCCAGATGGCATGCATATGCCTGGCTACTTTGATTGACAGATCACTGCACCGGAGCCTACCCATTTTCTCTCGAACAACATGGACTCTCCCTCATGAATATTCATGTGTTGTTCTGAGGTGTGAAGCTTCATGAATATTCATTGAAATAACTTGTAATAGGTAAACACATTTTTGCCGATGCCTGTGGTTTATTTGAGGCTTCAAAGGCCACCCTTTTGCACCCTCAGCAGCTATAGCTTAGTACCAGTACCTTTTGGGTTCAGTAATGGAAAGCAGCAGTGCACTCTGGGAAATGTGGAGGAGAACATACTTTTAGGCCATTTTTCTGCTTTCTAGTGACACCTGCTTAAAAACCACCTTTTCTTTTCTTTCCTTCCTTTTCTTTAAATAAATGTTTGATGTTGAATGTGTGATGTCACAATAAACTTTAATGTACATATTTTATAATATACATATTTTGCCTGTTATAAGGAGTGTTCCAGTCTGGACTGCAATTTAAATGAAGCATATTACAGGGAAGCCAGTCAGAACAGAGCTTATTTACATATAAATCAGTCCTAAAATAAGAAGCTGTTTCTAAGATGTAAAAAAGGTTGGAAAATGTTTTGAAAATTATCATGTAAAAATGAATTGTGAAAATTTTTAATACACAAATGTTAGAAGTAAACCTCAAAAAAAAAAAAAAAAAAATTGTAGAAGAATGGCCCCGACTACCAAAGAAACATCTGACTTTTATAAAACCGCAGCAGTCGTCATCGTAGCAGGAGAAGGAGTGCTTCAGAGTTTGGGGCATTGGGTGATGTTTCTGTTTCATTGCTCTCATTGCAGACTATATTGATTTATCCCAGCGTGGAGAAAATAAAGGCTCGCACAGAAAGCCTTGCTTTGCCCGCTGGCTGTCCATTTCACTGTATTCATAGACCCATTGGATTCGCCCTCAGGCTATGGTGTAGGAGAGAGAGCGAGAGAGAGAGGGAGGAGCATACTCTGTCTTTGCTCTCCTTCGTCTTGTGATATGATTCCTGGGTATCCCACAGAGAGATTCATTTTTAATTGTGTGCTGCACTGCCTCTGTTCACCACTGGCTATTCACGTGGGACCGGGCAGGAGCGCAACTTCTCCATTTATTCTGCTTGTGTCTCTTCTCATATATTCATGCAGTCTGCCAAATGATAAATTAATGGTAATGTGTGTGTGCGCCTAGAGGTCCGGGCCAGTTTTTATACCAGTTAATATGAGGCGGTCCTTCAGTGCTTGTACTAATTTCATAACACAGCATTGTTACAGGAGGATAGAGGAAGCAGAAGACTGCTGCTGAGACACAGTGGGAAAGCGAGAGAGAGAGAGAGAGAGAGAGAGAGAGAGAGAGAAAGAGAGAGGGAATAGATATTTATGTGAGACTCTGATGCCTCCAGCACAGCAAACTGGTTCAAAACAACAAGGAGAAGTAGAAGAATCTGGGACGTGTGTGTGTGTGTGTGTGTGTGTGTGTGTGTGTGTGTGTGTGTGCTGCATTGCTTTTCATATTGTCTGAAATGCTGAAGTTTTACCTCTCGCCCTGCAGGTGGATGCCTGGCGACAAGTGAACCCGTGTCAGACAGGTCATGTGACCCAGCCTGTGACAAACCTCGCTCTTACTGCACCGAGGTTCGTATCAGTGTGAGTGTGTGCGTTCGTGTGTATGTAAGGCACAGAAAAAGTGTCAACAGGGCTCAGGGGGTGATTCTGCTACACCAGGGTCTGCTACTCACAAACAGTGAGTAGAAGAGAGATGCTGAAAGAAAGAGAAAGGGAGTGTGGGAGTGAGATGTGAGATTCACTACCACTCAGCTGTACTGAGGCTGGAAAAAAGCATTTCTGTTCCCTTATAATAATGTTGTTATTTTGATCTTTTTAAGGCAGCTACCTTAACTACCAGCTTGTCATACATGATATGACAATTTAATGATGTATGGACCAATTGAAACAGCTTTTATATGAACTTACTTTAAAGACTAGAATGTTTTCCCTTTTTTTATATGATGTTGCATAGTGAGATGGAACAAAACATATCTTTTGAATAGTTGCATAGAAAAGACCTCTCACAGCACGAGGGAAGGAGGGGACCGTAAGCCGTGCACTGTTTACTCAGAACATACTTTCCCTTGGCCGGATTAGCCTTAGTGAGATAATTATCTTGTCATGCAAACTTTGTAAATTTGTAAATGCGTTGGAATAGGATACACATATATTCTATTAACAACTCCTTTGTCTGGATGAAAGTGTTGCATTCAGACAGATCGTAATGAATTCTGGGCAAATGCTGCTGTCAGAGTCCACACTTGTGTTTACTCAGCCCCACAGAGAGCTCATCTAATAAACTTCATTTTTTGCTAATAAAATAATGATATAGGCAGCCCCTAAGATGGCACTGGGTATTTCCCCCAAGGGAAAATGGCAAGGATGAGTGGATGATGGCTTGTTAAAACCACTGTTGAAACAGAGCTAGAACCAAAATAAATGTTAAGATGTGGCAGGGTGAGGCACTAACACTAATACTATTAGAACTTCCATAGAGGCGATAGTAGGCTGCAGTCTGAGGAATCACATGGTGGTGTGTTATGTATGTTTGTGTACTTTATGTGTGGTTGTGTTTATGTGTATAAATGTGTTTATGGCAAGACATACAGGTGAATAGGCCAATTTTTAAAACAATGCATATTACAGTTAATCATTGTCAGTTAGTTATTGAGAATCGTATGACTATATGACTATTGACCATTCTATGACTGTTCTTAACTGGAAAACATACATTTAGATATGCAAATGAGATGTTGTCTCCTGAAACAGATTTTGGATGATGCTAGAATTATATCATTGTGAAGACACACTCTGAATGTTATTAGTTAAAAGGAAATAGACATACTGGGAAATTCTAGAGTTAGCTTTTCAGTGAGATGTGAACAGGCAACATAGTTCGCCCTAGTGTATTTGAGCTAATCCTTCATTAACACAGCTAACATTTGGAAAGTACAGTTAGAGGTGAGAGAATGCAAACTGAATAAATATATATAGAAATAAATATATTTACATGGTATTTAATATAAGTTTTAATGTGATTACAGTTTAAGAAAATACACGTTAAAGCTGTAATTTGTCCAGAAATCCGCAAAATCCGTAATGCGCCATTTCCGCCTGTAGGGTCTTGTCTAACATGTATATGTCTGCCTTGTGCATTGTGTAGATGGTTTACGTGTGTGTGTGTGTGTGTGTGTGTGTGTGTACATTCGAAAATAGCTTTCTAGAAATAACCATTCATGCATCCTACAGTTTTTTGACTTGCACATCTTTTTATAATGAAATGCACCAGTGCGTATGTCTCTGACTCAGTGGGTTAACCCCCTGCTGTGAATCACTGTATTCCTCTATTGCCCCTGCTCCTTTCGTCTGCGGCTTTGGAGCTTCGAATGGGCCGATTTGATGGTGTTCTCTCATGTGGGCACTGATCTGAGCGCTGTGTTTGCATTGGAAGTGATTATCTTCCTAAGATTGCTGAGGGAATGAAAGACCCCCTGCTAACTGCAGGCAAAGCGAGAAGAACACGCATCAGAAATCAGTGGTTTGTGGAATGCCTCTCTGGACGTCTCCACACACATGCACACACACATTTTCATAAACGCATGAGCGTGAAGGCACCTACAAAGCAGTTTGAGAACATGTGCTGCGGTTTCTCTCTTTAAGCATACATTTGCAATGCACTTGCATGTTCTCAGGCAAATCCCAGGCACTACTGCTTTGATTCTGGGATGTCTCTTTTGCTGTTATTTAAAAATGTGGAAAAATTCCAGCACAGCAGGGATCTATCCTCGGAGGCATCACTGCTTCTTAAAAATACTCATAGAGTGTAATGACGAGCTGTAAAGGAGGGGAAAATATGACACTAGCACTTGATATAACTAATAATTCAGAAAGCAGCATTAAAAAACATGAGATCTACATAAATGTATCAGCAAAAGGCATTCAAAATTATACATTTCAAGAATGAATGATCTCTAAAAGAGTGGCTTCCAGTTCTGGAGTTTCCTTGTCTTGCACATTTTGGTGTTTTTTCTTCTCACATACCTGATCTAAATAACTGCCTAATTAACAAGTCCTTCCTGGGGGGGTGTTATCGCAGGATGTAAAGGATGTGAAAGATAGGGGTACTTCGAGGCCACAGCTGGGTACTATTGCCCTAAATACATCTCTAAACTAATACATATTCAGTTGGTTGGTACCCTGTGCAGATCTTGGTTGATCTTGGCCAAGAGCTCATCTAGACAAGCTTTTTTCTGTGCTTCTGTGCATGATTGATGTGTTGCTGCCCCCTGCAGGCCGGTATATGTGGGTGTGAGGAGGGCTACACTGAGGTGATGACATCAGATGGGGTTCTGGACCAGTGCACAGTGATCCCAGTGCTGGAGATCCCCACAGCAGGGGACAGCAAGGCTGACGTAAAAACCATCAGAGCCTTCAGTCCCACCCAGCCTACCACCAACCTGCCCGGGCGCTCCGGACGTACCTGGTTCCTGCAGCCCTTCGGACCAGGTGGGCCTTTATCTCTTAAATTCTAGACATATAATTCAATTATTGAAGCTTATTGTCCAATTATTAATGAATATTATGTAAATACTACAAAGGTAATTTGTAAAAAAAGTAGTAACCTGTAACCTGGCTCTTTATGATGAGTCAATACAATTTTATATTGTCAAACATGGTCAAACAACTCCAGGAGTTATAGTTAAATGATGTATTAGCAACTGTTAATGATCATATAAAATTATGAGCCATTAATAGTCCTAAATAACTTATATTCAAACATTAAAAACACAGAACTCTTAGGTAATATACAGCGCCCTCCACAATTATTGGCACTGCTGATAAAGATGTGTAAAAAGCCTTAAAATAAATCCTTTTTTTATTGCACTGGCATATCTAACCTTTAACTCAAGTAAATTTTTTTTTTTTTTTAAATCCATCATTAAGAAATAATTAATTTTTTAACAAAATTACTGGTGCCATTATTATTTGGCACCCCTAACAGCTCTTATGAAGTAAATGCTACTGAAGATTTTTTGTATTTTATGCTTTACTTTTTTAAGTTGATCAGAGTGTCTAGGAACGTTTAATTAGTAATCTATGACTTCCTGTGTTTCTGGGGTGTAAATATGACGTGACACAGAGGCCCATTTCTCTTAGCCATTTTTCAAAATGGGAAACACAAGAGAACATGCAGTTCAAGTCGGTCAGATGTGTGTTGATCTTCGTAAGTCAGGAAATAGCTACAAGAAAAGAACTACTCACCTACACTTGTCCATATTCACAGTCAGAGCAATAATTCAAAAGTTTAAAAGAACTGGAACTGAGACAAACAAGGCTGGATGAGCACTCAGGTTTATCTTGCCAGCTCACACAGTAAGGAGGACGGTTAGGGAACTACACTCAACAAAAATATAAACGCAACACTTTTGTTTTTGCTCCCATTTTTCATGAGATGGACTTAAAGATCT
>JBBPCZ010000148.1:19760880-19772823 GCA_037974445.1 Brycinus macrolepidotus | reverse complement strand
TGTGTGTGCGCGTGTGTGTGTGTGTGTGTGTGTGTGTGTGTGGGCATGCGTGTGTATGAGAGAGAGAGAGACGGAGAGAGAAAGACAGAAAGAGAGAGGGAGAGAGAGAGAGAGTGAGAGTGAGTCAGCAGCTACTGATCTTCTCTGGAGCTATCCAGATTTACCGTGTGAAAACGTTGCTCAGCTTTGTCCTTTTCCTACAGGTTGTTTATATGTATCTGATGAATTGCTGATAATAAACAAGAAAAAGTCTATAGTTTGTTCTTGAATGTTCATTACCTCACGGTGTATGTCAGTGCACTTGAAGGCGTCTTTTTTTTATCCACGCGTATTCAGGAGGATACTTCACATATGTGAAACATTATTCAGATCTCAGACAATAAACTGAACAGCAGAAGTAAATCTAGATAATCTGAAATGATGTAGAAGCTAAAAGGCAGCTTGATTAAGTGCAACTTAAGGCAAAGAAACATTACAAATTTCAGAAGCAATGTAAGAGAAACAGGCTGGTCCCATTTACATTTAGCAATGACTAACCCTAAGTACATTAATAGAATGGGTGTCTATATACATTCTATTAGTTCATTTGCATTAAGTGCATATGCAGATATATTATGTTCTTATGAAAGATTCAAAGATCTTGAGGATCTAAGTGGGTTCACTGAGGAGAAGCTCTAAATCATCGTTTAAAGGTAATTCAAGAGGTAATTCAAGACTTGGGAAGCAAAGAGTGTTTTATTTGATGCTTGCTGCCACAGGGTGCCAGTGGAGTGATCTAATGACGGAGTGAAATGAAAGACCTTTGGAAGTCCAGTGAACAGTAGGGGTCTGGATGTTCATTGTAGGGGAATAATAGCAAATCATCACTGTCCAAAAAAACCTTATATATATTTACAACAGTTCTGTAAACAACAGTTCTGACTAATTACAGGTTTTCATTAGACTATGAGGGATCAACAATGAAGATGTCAATGATAACTGAAATGGAAAATGTTTTGTGTCTCTTTAGTGAAACAACAAAAACAAAACAAAAAACCTGAGATGATTGGCCTCCTTCTAAGAACAGCTGTCAGGGATACAGAAGTGCACTTGTGTCAACCAAGCAGTAATAAGAAAAAAATCTATGAAATGATTACCAAGCCCTGTTTAGAGAATATCGATAAAATAGAACTGAACCAAAAACTGATCCCTGGAGGACACCAGCTATAAGGCTATGAAGTATTGAATGTAATTTCTCCAAACTGTATTGTAATTGTCTTTAAAAACGTGATAAGAATTAAGAGAGGATGCAGTTCCTCATGCACTTTGTTAGAGAGTTTGAACATTTGGATATAACTGAAAATATGCATCTATTGATTCACTGTATTAAAGGCAGTAGGCATGTCAAACAGGACGAGGACTGAAAACACTCACTTCTTTGTGCTGTGTGGAGAGTTTTTGCAACTGCCAGGATCACGGTTCAATCAAAAGCTTGGCCATGTAAAGTTTACATGATACTTGTCTTAGGACTATCTGTCCCAAAGTTTTGCTCTGAAATAAGAGAAGAGGGACAGACCAATAATTTCCTATAATTGTTGAATAAACCAGTTTTAAGATGTTTGGAAGTTGTTGGAAAAGTATTGATCTCTACAGTTATAATGCTGTGCAGACATTTTTTAGACAATGTGTATGGGAGTAGGTGATGTGTGCAAGATGTAGAATGGTGGATGATCACAAGTTTCATGTTCTCCTCAGCGAGTACTTTTAAAGACAGCATCATTGGTTTTGAGTTATGTGTATAGGCTGGGGCCCATTCCGACAGAATGTCTTGCAGTTAGGGTGCAGGAACAGAAGGAGAAAGATTAAGTGAATAAAAAAAATGTGGAAAATAATTGTTATGGGTTCGAAAGGCATGGGCCAATCTTTGCGAGAATTTTTATTTTATTTATTTCATTGATTATTTATTGCTGGAATAATAGAACACGCTCAATATTCTTCCAGGTCTACTGGAAAACTGGATTTGTTCTTCTTAATCTCAGCTTCCTATAATATTGTACTGTTGGACAAAAATTGTAAATTATCTGACATTTATTTTATGGGATCTGATATTTAAGCCACCTTGAGTTTCACAACCTTTTAAACAATCTTAAAGCTCAAGGTGTCTGTTAAAACCTGCATCAAATCTGTTTTACTCAATGGCACACACTGAGGTCAGAGAGGTGCGATAAATTCTTAAAGTTCTTGAAACCTTGAACGAATACAAATAGGAAAGGACATTACCGAGCCAAGAACTGGCTAAGAATAGCCCAAACTTTTAAACAGTCCAATTCTAAATTAAGATCATACCAATTTTTTTTATTGCTTATGCATGCATTATAATGGCAGAGTAAAATTTCTGAGAAATATCAACAAATCACTACATCAGGGTGATTCTCACCATTCTTACATTTATATTACTGCAGATATTGCAGTTACTGTGAATGCCACTAGATGCCACCAGAAGACAGTGGCTAGAAGTGAAGACAGCAGCTAAACATCACTGATACATGTTATATTTTGAACTGATCATCTGAGAAACATAGTTCAGTTTAAATATATGTACAGTATAAATGCCAACAAATGAATTTAAAACATCATATCTTTCTTTGGGATTTGTCAAAAATATATTCAGTATTGAATAACTTCATCAGTTGCCTGATTAAATGTAAACCAACAGAGTAAATCAGTGTTAATGATAATTTATTTGTCAATGCAGATGTTTTTTAAAGACATTGTGGTTGGAGGTCAGCCAAAGAGCTGAACAGGGACTGATTCCAATTTAAAATGTAACCAGTTACAGGACATCTTGAAGACAGCTGGGTGTTCTCAAGTTAGTTATAAGTTAAACCTGGTTTTAATCAACAGGCTCACAATGCTTCTATGATTATAATCATGCCTTGAAGCCTCTGGGAATCTTCAGTCCTCATTAACCAATCAGTAATTATCGCAATCATGTCTCTTGGCCCTCATTTCAATTGAATTCAACGACTAAGAGTAGGAAGTCCTGCAAACTGACCTAATCAATTAAGATCAGTGCAGGGCCACTTCAAGTGGTTGACTTTGTCCCAACCTCTGGAGCTATCAAGATTGACAGAAATTTGATTAAGTCTTGCAGACATCAGGTACAGGAAAGTGGATGGATTTCCAGCCTATCAGTTCCAAAGACAAAGAAGTTCTGTCTGTGTTTGGCAGTAGAGACAGCACCGGGTCATTTAAAACTGATCATCTTTGAAAAGATAAAATTAAGCTCCATATCTGTTAAGCAATTAAGATAAGTGCTTTTGCGCTGTTCGACTAATTCATAGAGGCTACAATGCCTTCCCCTGCTGTCAAAATGCCAGGTCCAGGCTTGAGGAAGAGATAGAATTGATGGTCTAAATCAAGAACAAGTCTTTTGGGAGCTAGGAATGCAAGGAGTCAAGAAAGTGATCCACAATGATACACTTGTTTTTGTAGGTTTGCTTATAGGTTTGGTGTTCAGAATCAGAATCAGAAAACTTTATTGATCCTGGAGGAAATTGCTTACGACTGGTTAAGCCTAGTCTTAAAGTATTTTCCTTGAAATGGAGAAACTCCATTCAGAATGCTTAAACTGATGTTACCTTCATTCACAGTGAGGTAGCACCTCCCATTAGAAATGCTTACCTAATTAGGATTACAGAATAAAAGTGGTACTACTGAAAAAAGCTGACAACCAGGATGATAGTTCTATATAGTGCTGTAGTTCTGTAGATTGCTTGCAAGCTACATAACTACCATCCAGTCCCTTTACCAAATATAGAAGATAAAGAATTTTATATTGTATAGCTCTATTTACAGCATTAGGAAGGTGACGATAATTAAAAGTATCGGAACAAGTGCTGTTTTTCACTTTTCATACCTGTCTGTTGAGAGCGCACTTCAGAACTTTTGGGCGATGGCACAAAGTGCACTCAGATGAGCCTGCAAGTGCATGTGCTGAATTACAGTGATAGGTGATATCTAATAATGGCTCCACCATCTAAACATAAAAGCTCTTAAAAACACAGAGAAAGGAATTAGTTAAGCACCTAATTTAGGTGTCTGTTAACCCCTTAAACAGCAAAGGTACACAGGCCCACACTTGAGTTTCTTACTCTTTCAGCCTCATAACTTTTTAAAATTTAGAACATTTTAGTTTCACAATAGATACCAAGTTATTGATAGTAGTTACTGATGAGCAAATACTTAAGAGGTTAGTTAATTACTAGTCATTTTGCAGTTTAAGAGGTTATAATTCTTCTAAACTCTAAAGGTCCATCTTCTTGGTGTTGAATTTGGTTTAGCCTGCCGATGCAGATAATCTGACCAACATTTTAATGAAAATGTATCTTCTCTATACTTTTATGATTATCTTCTATTATCTATAGTTCATGTGATTATTTTATTGTTATCAGGCAGAGAATAATGTTGGTATGTTCTGTCTAAATTGATATGGGCGTTAGTAAATTTGGCATACATGATGTCAGATCTGCCAAAGAAGCAATCAGAGTTAGTGGTATTTTTTAAGAAACCACAGAAGGAGTGGGAGCTGGCTTTAAGGAAGCTGTTCTGGTCCTGCTCTTCCAATATAAAAGCAGCAACAAACATTCTGTTCTGTACACCAAATATTTTATTCCGTAACTGTTCTATTAACTATGTAGACCAATCAGTTTTCCCCCCAGATTCTTGCATTTTCCAGCCAACATTTTCTTTAGCCCAAAAAAGACTGAGACAAACAGAGCAGGCTAGTTTCAACTATAACTATCAGTTTAGCTAATCACTGTATGATGAATGGCTGTAAATCTCTATAAATTCAGCATAAAACACTGAAATAACTTGCCAAGGTCCTCAGTACTGAACGAGATTTATGTTCTCCTACTGAAGTTGTTTCACTTGTGATAGAACTGAACATTGACCACTAAGTTAACATTGGATTATGACCTTGGCTCTTCTTTCAGTAAAGCAGCTAAATTCACTATGAAAACACATCACTAAACACAGATTCTAAAAAGTTTACATATTGAACTTACTTCTGTATCATCGCTGTTATCTGGGTAAGCAAAAATCCAGACAAAACTCCCAGTATCTTTGGGTTATTATGTGACCCAACATGCTCACACAGTTCTGAGCAGACAGCAGCTTGGATTTTTGGCACAATTTACTGCTAATTAACTGTATTCAAATGTACATTTATTTTTTAAACATAACTTAGCAATTATTACGACCTGTCTTTACAGTTACAAGACATTTTTAAACTTTTCAGACCAAGCTGCCAGGAGCTTTAAGGTGCACCCATCGCTGACATAGGTGGTATTCAGTTATGCACACTTGTATAATCTCCAGAAAGAAGCATTTCCAATACAATGGGATGCTGTGAAGTAGACACACACAAGCCTTTTTTATTCATTATTCACATATATTTATCTGTGTGTTTACTGCTTACATATTTTGCTCAACTCTGTACATACTGTCTGATATAGTACCACCTTGTTGTAATACCTCCAAATGGTCCTCTTCACCTCACGCAGAATGTATCTGTGCATGTTGTAGTTATGTTATTGCTATATTTACTCCTCTTTATCTGCACTTTACTTGTGAATTATACTGTTCTTCTGCACTTCTGGTTAGATGCTAACTGCATTTTGTTGGCTTTGTACCTGTACATTGCACAATGACAATAAAGCTGAATCTAATCTAATCTAATCTAAGATCCTTATACTCAATGCCCCCCAGCTCAGTGCCCAACAATGGAACTGCATTCTCTGGAGTGACGGAGCACCATCTCATTTGGGATCAGCTGGAGTGATGTTTGTCATCCAGAGCTAGTAATGTGACATTGTATTGTTTACTAAATCCCAGTGAGACAAAGACACCCCGGAACTCCTCCTCTACAACATCTTTAGGATTTGGCCCCTTATTTCCAGGAATGTCACCCAGGTGCCTTTTCAGTCTATTGTCATCTTAAGACATTGCCTTAAGATTGTTCAGCTGGTGGCCTAGTGGTTTGGGAGTTGGCCATGTGACAAGAAGGCTGTGGGTTTGAATTCCAGGACTGCTAGTGGCACCACTGCCCTTGAGTAAGGTACCGTCCCCACACACTGCTCCCCAGGCGCTGTGTTCCTGGCTGCCCGCTGCTTCACTTGGTGAACGGGTTAAATGCAGAGAACAATTCTGGGGGCAGCTGGTAGCCTAGTAGTTAGGGAGTTGGCCCTGTGATCAGAAGGTTGTGGGTTCGAATCCCAGGACTGCTAGTGACACCACTGAGGTACCCTTGATCAGGGTACCGTCCCCCCCATACTGCTCCCTGGGTGCCGTGTTCCTGACTGCCCACTGCTTCACTTGGTGAATGGATTAAATGCAGAGAAGTATTTTGTGCTGTTCACACTCTGTGCTTTGGTGTGTTCACATATGACAGAATGGTCACTTTCACTTTATTAAGAGCATCATCAGAAGCATGACAATCCTGGCTAGTATTCATATGTCAGTCATCAAGCTCTGGCAAGAATACAATGCCTGTCATCGCTGCCCACATCAGATTCAAAACCCTGATGCTTGCTTAAAAAGGCCATCTCTACCTGTTAGCAATGGTCAAAATTCAGTTTGCACCTCAAGCCCTTTGAGCTTCAAGTATGCCTTGACTTGTCCTTCATGCATCTTCAAGGATGCCAGGCCAAGACTGTACTTTGTTCTGGCACCCAGATGGTGGAATGAACATCCACTGATTGTCCAAACAGAGGAGTCAATATCAGACTGAAGACCTATCTGTTTGCAAACATTTAAATAGACACTAATTTAATAGTGTTTCTGGCAGTATCCTAGCTCAAGGGTATTTTGGACTACAATCTATTTGTAATAGTAACAAATATATTCTATGGGTTTACAGCAAAGCACTTTTGAAAGTTGCTTTAGGAAAAGTGCCTGTTAAATGCAGTAAATGCAAGTGTACTTGCCGATCTGAAGGTCTGAAGGTCTGCTGAGAACACTGATAAGCTGGATCACATGTGGCACAATAGGTTTCAAATGAACTTGTGAAGAAAAGTGGACTTCCAGGTGGAGGGCTGATGACCATAAATTAACACCAGTTGATTTTATACAGAGTGCATCTGAAGTGAGTACTTTTGAAAGTAGTCATTTGTATCAGAATAGTTAAGTGTGCAGTTTCCATCAAGGACATTACTGCGACTGGATGAATGAAGTTGGCAAAAGCTTTTTGGAGCATTTTATCTTTCTATTGGGCAGAGTCAAGTTCTTAACTGTTATAAATTTGTGTGCAAGTTCTACTTTGCTAAAACTTTTACAAAGAGAGCAAGTCAAAATGCCTTGTAAGCAAAGAATAATCATTTGCATCTCACTGAGTGGTGAGGCCAGTTACCATTATTTTAAAAGAGGACTTTGTAATAGGCCAATGCACGTGATCTATGTGCAGTAATAACTTGAGGTTCCAAGTTCTGCAGTGCTCAGTGCTGCAGATGCGCTGGACTTAGTGAAGGAGCATCACTCAGGCAATGTCTCTGAGTCCTGCCGTCAGTCTAATTGCCACGTGGAAGCACTTGATACATGCCAGCTGCATCCTGCGACCGGTGCTGTGCACCCACATTTGTCTCTGTCAGTGCCTTCAGGGCCCGCCCGCTTCTGCACCCAGATGAGGCGTGCTGGCACAGTCACCAGCCTGCATCAACCTGGCCTCTCTCGCGGCCAATGTCTTTCACACAAGCGGACACTGTGCGTGCAGCACTGCTCAGCCTAGCCTTTTTGACATTTCTCATGATTTCTGTTGCAACAAAACCTCCATCTACAAAAAAAGAAATGTTTCTTTTACTTACTTAATTACTGGATAGGATTTACATGATTCATTTTTTTCATGTGCATGAAAATGATGCCATTAACACAATTATTGTATTTCAGCTTGCTTACATTAGGCAGTAATTGGATAAAATAACATCATTTATTCATGTGGAACTGATGTGTACATTTGAATCAAATAACTTCTAAGAACAATTTGTTTTGTGTGACTTTATGGAAAAGCAGCACGTTCTAATTATTTTATACGTCATTTGGTTTCTATTGGTCCATTCATCTTGAAATCTTCACACAATGTAAAGTACAGTTGGTGTGTTTGAAATGGATGCATTAAAAGCAGAATATTCTAATTGTCTGGTTATTTTATGTGTCATTAAGTTTCTATTGGTCCATTCAAACTGAACTCTCGATGTAAAGTACAGTTAGTGTGTTTGAATTGTGTGACTTTATGGGAAAATTAGAGCATTCTAACTGTTCAATTATTTTGTATGTCATTTGGTTTCTATTAATACGTTCATCTTGAAATCATCACACAGTGTAAAGTACAGTTTGTTTGAATTGTATGACTTTATGAGAAAAGCAGAACGTTCTAATTGTCTGGTCATTTTGTATGTCACTTGGTTTCTATTGGTCCATTCATCTTGAAATCTTCACACAATGCAAAGTACAGTTGGTGGGTTTGAATGGTGTAAAAAATAAAAAGAAATAAACAGAGTTATTAGCTTCTGATATGACATTAAGGTTATATCTCTGTGTATTTGGTATCAGAGAGCACCTGCCCAACAGACAGGCAGGGCTGGACCTAATTGAAAACCTCGCCACTATGTCGTCATGTCGCCCGCAGAGTTTGCTTCCCTACTTCTGTGACATCTGCCTGCACAATTGGGCATTCAGCCATGGCAGCTGAGCTGTAGCATGCCAGCACTCCGCCGGTGTCACTCAGCTGGCCCAATCGTCTTTATCCCTCACTTTTCTTCCTCTGGGCCATTAGGAAGTGGAAGGCTTCTACCCTGTAATCTCCTGTCCTTTGCAGTAGATTAGATGGTGTGAGTAAAAAGCCAATGTGTGTGAGCGAGGGCCAGAGGTACGCAGTGGTGGATTAGACCCACTTGACCTTATGATTAGCTCCGTTCACTTGCGCTTTGTGAGTATAAGCCAGTCTGTGGCTGTTTTTGCAAAGAGGAAAGAGGGAGGAAAGAGAGCAAGAAAAGAGCTTTTGCTGCACAGGTGTCCTCTCGTAGATCCACTCGAACATGCGGCTCTATCTTTACACTCTTCCTTCTAATTGATCACAGCCCATGGATGGTTATTTATCCTCAAGATCCGTGCTAATGATTTCATGTTATTTCTATAACTGTGAATAGAAAAGGAGCATGCACTTGTAAGTCATGCAAAGAGACGGCCATGGACAGATGGATAGACGAGCGGATGGACAGCGGCAGAGATGAATGGATGAATAGGCCGTCTTGAGGGGAAATTTGGATTCTACAAAGAAATATGGGATGAGATAAACACATAATAAATACAGCCACTTACACGTTTACTCGTGGAAGCATTGTGACACAAACATTCACAAGATAAGATCTACAGAAACCTTATAGAGTGTGTCTGTAATTCATTTTCAATGGGTTAGGCGTAATAAGAATACCTCATTTCTGCTGAATTCGCATAGCTCAACAGAGCCCATGTCCAGACCTGATGATCTACCACCCGTGATAGTTTAGCTCCACTCTTAATCCAGTTTTTCAGGGTCTTCAGGAGGATATTAGAGTCGGGTGTGTTGGAGCTCAGCTTGGGCACCCACAGTATAGTTTAACTCCAGTGCATTTTCGTAGCCTCTTCAAGAAACAGTGTGATCAAAGTCACAATGTAAAAACATAAAAGCCTAGAGGGCTTCATGCAGTGGGCCCAGACCAGATGCTCCAGCAAAGAGCCATGTAAGTGCATGGAAGGGTTCATCAGTGAGGCTGGGCATGGAGTGATTAATCCCTGCAGGCTCTATTGCTTCATGCTGGGACTGTGAAGGCTACCGGAGCCATTCACAGCCACATCCCATCAGCCCCTCTGCCTGAGTTATAGTGACATGCTCGGACCGCGGCTATGCTGTTGCAATAAGGTCGCCACAGATTTATGAAGGCTTTGCCATGCTGACTTTTCTCCCCAACTCTCCACTCCCTTTTTCTTCCCGCTCCCTTAAGCTTGTCAGGTAAGTGGGGGAGAAAAAAAAATATCACGGCGCCTTGAGACAAGAACACAGACTCAGCACATGCTTGTCACCTTCTGCACTGACAGCGAATCCTGGTTAATGTATAGAGTGGGAATCCAAGTGATGCAACCTCCCAATCCAAGTCATGATTTCATAGCCATACAAAAGTATGATGCTAAGTTTAAATAAAGCCAGATCTTTACACAGACAGTCTCAGTAAGTTTTTATGCTCTTATTCAACACTCAAAGGTCTGATGCAGTGCATAAGAACCTCTGCTCATCTCTCTTTGTCCCAACCTCTAGCTTGTCTTTTTTCCACCCGCTTTCAGACAATCCACACCCCTCCTGCACTATAATTGGCCGCAAATCTCACATGCTGAGCTGTGATTGGCTGATAGAGTCTCCTCCAGTGCTCTGATTGAGTAATGCTACCCAACCCTCTGCTTTGAGATAGGCCAACAGTTCCTTCTCACGTGACTTACTAACCAGTCCAAGCTAAAGTGGGCGTGGTTTGTTCCAAAACGGGTGGGAGAGAAAAACAAAAAAATAGACCCCACAGCGCCTCCCCGTTGGCTGCGCCGAGTTTCTCTCTCCGCGCGCCTCAGAGAAGCGCGGGATATAAAGACCGAGACAGAGAGAAAGAGATAGAGAGAGAGAGATAGAGTGAGAGAAAGAGAGAGAGAGACAGAAAGAAAGCTCGAATCCGGGTTGTTGTTGGGTTTTTTCCTTCTTTTTCGTCTCTTTTCTTTTCTCCAAGAAGGAACTAACACAGTGAGACCATGACGGCGCTGCGCCCTGCGTAAAACCCGCGTCCCCCCGTCCCCGCCCCCCCCCGCGCCCGATTGTTCCGGTGGTGATGGGCTCCCCAGGCTCGGTTATCCCCACGCAGAGGCTCCTACTCGCCCTGTAAAGCGGATACCAGGTGGGATCTATGGTCCTCACAGCCGAAGGGACTCGAGAGGAAGTTTGAGAGCAGAGGGATGATGCGGTCTGCGTGCTGGTGCGCCGTGTTTCTCCTCACGCCAGCGCTCTGTCTGGTGAGCAGCTTTTAACCTTTACACTTTACACTCCTGTCCAAAGAGGGGGGACAGTTTTATCTGCGTACGCGCAAAGTTAGACGGCTTTCACGGCTTTACTGCGTTTCTGCAGACAAATTAGAGGTTGTGTGCAAGTTAACTTGTGTTTTTTAACCTCCCAAACTGAGGCTATCGTTTCTTAAAGCAGAACAGAGACTTAAGGACTGACACCCAAACACCAAAACTGACACCAAAATTAGTTTATTAGAAAACAGGATTATTAGTTAGTGGGTGGAGAGTTGATAAAAAAAGGGGCTTAAATTGTCACATTGCACGTTTTTCAAAGATGTTTTAGCTCTGATTCTTCCCTCGGTCGCGTCAAAAGAGCAGAAATCGTGTTGTTCTCCAGTTTGAACTCATGGGGGCGCCATAATAAATGGAAATAAAAGTGCGTTGTTTTATCTACACCCGTTTTCAGGAAGGCCACGGCCCCCTGCGCTCTGATAGGCTCGCTGAGGTCCCGCTCTCTTGCGCCACGGTTGGCTGGTGGCTCCATTCGCAGAGATGTTTTGTGAGTTTGAACGACTGGCCAATCCCGTCACAGGTGGGCGTGTCTTAAGCCCGGAAAGCGGTGGGAAACGGAAAAGCAACGCGTCTCCCAGTGGACGACTGGGAGAGCGTTTGACTTGTGGGTGAAAACCAGTAGGATTTTTGAGACACTTGAAAGGAAAGTGTCGCGTGTTTGGGAATAAAACCAACACCCCATTAAATATGACAATCTCGCGACAGACTGTTCATGTAAACAGTAGTTTTATTAGGCGTGCAGGTGAAAAAAACCTGCAATTTCAGAATTATTTGGTTAGATTTTCAAGGTGTTTTCATGAAACAGACGTTTATTTCTGA
>JBBPCZ010000148.1:19746928-19760289 GCA_037974445.1 Brycinus macrolepidotus | reverse complement strand
TATAAAACATACACACGCGCGCGCACACGCACCACACACAATGGGTGGTTATTTTCACTAATTCACTGATTTGGTGTAATTTAAACGCACATTCAACAATTTTTTCTCCATTTTTTTATTTGAAACATAAGTTTTTTTGTATATTTTATGTATGTACTATATATAAAATATTGTGTATTTTTTATGTTTTACGAGTAAACTCGTCACAGGCCAGTATAGAGTCAGTGAGAGGCCTTCAGGATAAACCGCGCGCGGCAAAACTATAATTATAGGACGTTTAGTTTCATCTGTTTTAATTCCTTTAATTCGCCATTTCAGTGTCTGGAGTCTCTCGGGTTTCTCTGGCGCCTTTATCTACAGGACACGCGGCCGGTTTGAGAATAAAGTAATTCTGACATTAATCTGTTTAACTTAATCTGATTTAGGCGGCCGGAGGGGCGCGTGTCCGCCGTGTTTCCGCCGTGTTTCCTCCGTGTTTCCGCCGTGTTTCCTCAGGCTGGGCGGTTTGTCCAGGGTCCGGGCTCCTCTGTGTGTCCCCCCGCTCTGTGGACTGTCTCATCACAGCCAGAGAGTTTGAGACATTTCAAAGCCTGTTATCTGGACAAGATGGGAGAGCAGATGTGGAATAATCCCTCTGGCGGGGGCATCTCTTATCACCCCTCTGTTCAAATGACCTTAATTCTGTCTGACTTTCAGGGAATTTGAAAACAATTTCCAACAGCATCAAAAATTAATTTGTAAATTTTTCATTTTTAATTGTTAATAATAACACTGCAAAAACATTTAAGAAGACTTTTGCCTTGCTTTTTAACAGTTCTCTTTCTTTAGGAAAGAAAGATAAAGAAATGAATCGGAATTGCGACAAAATACATTTTAAATTCTGGGTAAAGTCTTAGGGCTGTGTTTTTGCAGGTGTGTTTCTAAATGTGATGTTTCTGAGGCAGGACGAAACGGGCTGTGCGCTTGGGTGTGTGTTGGTGGGTGAGTGTGAGGATGTGTGAGGGTGTGTGAGGGCGCGTGAGGTGGTGGAGAGTGTGTGAGGTACAGCGGTGCGGGTCTGAGGGGTTTTGGAGCGGAGCCGCTGTCCTTGGTGCTGACCTTTCAGAGCCGGGTTTCAGAGACAGTTTCAGCACCACGGACAGCGAAACCCTCCGCTCCGTTCATTACAGCACACAGCCACACAGACAGCTTTCTTTCTGTCTTTCTTTCTTTCTTTCTTTCTTTCTTTTTTCTTTCTTTCTTTCTTTCTATCTTCCACAATCATATATATTATTTCTTTCTTTCTTTCTTTCTTTCTCTCTTTCTGAATCATATATTTTTTTCTTTCTTTCTTCCTTCCTTTCTTTCTTTCTTTCCTTCTTTCTTTCTGAATCATATATTCTCTGTTTCTTTCTTTCTCAGTCATATATTTTCTTTCTTTCTTTCTTTCTTTCTTTCTTTCTTTCTATGTATCTTTCTCAATCACATTCTTTCTTTCTTTCTCAATCATATATATTCTTTCTTTCTTTCTGAATCATTTTCTTTCTTTCTTTCTTTTTTCTTTCTTTCTCAGTCGAATCAGTTTTTTTATTTCTCAATCATATCTGTTTTTTTTTTCTTTCTTAAAGATATCTGTTCTTTCTTTCTTTCTTTCTTTCTTTAAATGTTTCTGGTTCCAAATTATTTTTCACAGCAAGTTCTGTAAGTGATCTTGGGAGTTTATTATGTCCTCCACTTTCTGCTCCCCTCTGCTCCTCCTCTCAGTTAACTTTACTGTTTGTTTAATGATGGAGGAACCTGTGGTCTCTTCAGTGGTCATATTTGCTGCTGCAGGGACTGAATTCACAAGAAATAATGTTTATTTTTGTAAGAAATGACAGAGTGTTGTTTTTTTAAGACTTAAAGGGATTTAAAATGAAAAGTGTAATTATCCCACACTGAACACGAGACCCTTTTCTAGCTGGTGAGGTTAAATTCCTCTTAACAGATTTGACTCGGTCAGTGAAGCTGCAGCTCGCTCAGACCCTGTGAGGATTAAGGCTTGAACCTGGATGGTTTTATTTTGTGTTTAAGTCTCTTGTCTCTGTTTAAGCCTCTTGTCCGCGGCGGCTCGCCGTGAACCCGATAAGGCTGCCGAGCCAGGCGCAGTTCAGCAACACCGCTGAGTTTCATACAACTATCAAACACATACACACACACACACACACACACACACACACACACACAGACACACATCATGTAGAGCAGCAAGGAGACCTGTAGCCTCTCTCAAAAAAAAAAACACACACACACACACACACACATACACACAGACACACACACACAGACACACACATTCATACATACAGATTATTAGGAGCCAAATAAAAATAAAACAAACAACAAATAAATAAATAAATATTTTCCCTCTCCAATAACATCCCTATTATTGTTGACATTTTAGTTTCCACAAAAAAATTAAATATATATGAGCATTTGCATCCACCCCCCCAACACAAACACACACACACACACAGTAACATGTAAAATCCTGAAGACCGTCTAACATTGACTGTAATCTGAGCTGTGTGTAAAAGGATTGTCTTGTTTTAGTTGTTCTAAGCATAAACAAATTGCAGCTGCTGTTAATCCACGATTATCTCTTAACTGTCAACTGGCAGAGAGAAAACAAACAAACAAACAAACATGCAAACAAAAAACACTCACCAGAAACATCCTCATGACCTATCTGATCCATCGCAGTTGCGTTTTTGTGTTTTCATAAACAGCATCATAAAACTCACATAGACTCAATTCAAGCGCAAATACGGAGTTAAAGGTAGTGAGCCGTACTAACACATCGCATTATTTATTCCATGAAAAAGTGAAATCCCTGCTTCCTTGCACGCTTCTCTCACACACTCCGGCTGTTTGGAGGTGCTGCTTTTTAGCTGACTAGTTCCACTCCACTTAAGACTCTGCTGGAAAGCTGCGGCCAAGGTCCGCGCTAACCCACTTGAGTCTAATGCAAGGCCAAGCAGGTGTGAAATGACTTGTTCGAGTAAAACCCCTCAGCCTTTTGTCCATTAAACCTCATCCGTGCCTCAGAAAGCACAG
This sequence comes from Brycinus macrolepidotus, assembly GCA_037974445.1. Classification (NCBI taxonomy): domain Eukaryota; kingdom Metazoa; phylum Chordata; class Actinopteri; order Characiformes; family Alestidae; genus Brycinus; species Brycinus macrolepidotus. The sequence continues at coordinate 19,757,214 of JBBPCZ010000148.1, read as the reverse complement.
GCACAGCTCTCCATCACCTGGGGAGACATCAGCACGCGCGCTTTCACCTAGACAATGACAGTAATGGGGTTAAGTAGAAATGACAAGACTTGGTCTTAAATCACCCTCTAGGGAAGTGTATGTATTAACCACTAGATCAGCAGTACAATCATAAAAACGTTCACTTCCACCGTTATTTTTTCTTCCTTAAAGGGCCTATATCGTTACAATTTTCCTGCATTTTATTATCAGTTTCCCTGGGGTCCACTTATGACATTTGCAATAATAATAATAATACTTTTTATATAGCACTTCTCATATAAAGAATGCAGGCTGAAGTGTTTTAACATTTCAGCATATAACAGAAAAAGGGAAAACAATAAAATAGACAACACAATAAAAACAGTGTTAACCCACATAGTTCAAGGAGCTTCAAACAAAAGAGCATCTAAGTTAATGAATAAAACAATTTAGATAAAGAATTTTAATAGGATGAATAAAATGAATAAAAAGAGAAAACTGCTGATAGTAAGCCAGACTGAAAAGGTGTGTAGTTGCTGTGTAAAAATGTCCATTCCGCCTCTAATAATTTTTGGTAGGGTATTCCACAGTTTAGGTGCTTAGTGGATGAAGGCAGAATAGCCAGTTTTATTTTTGATAACTTTTGAAATGTTTTAAACACCTGCTAAAGAAGAACTATGTGTGTGTGTTTATGTGCCAAAAGTAATGACAATTAATTTTCACACAGCCAGCTTTCAACCTCTGTTTATCTTCAGAAACAGCCTCTTTTTGTCACTGTGCCTTGATTGATAGGTGTAAATTGCTTCCCTAGTGACTGCCTGCTCTGCGTTAGGCCTCGTTTTATAAAGCTGTACAGACTTATTCACAACTTTTGATTTAATTGTGGGTGTGGTTAAACTGCTACAGGCTGAATATATGCAAATGTGTTGGATTTTGTGACATCACAAAAACAATGATTTCAAAATTTGTGCTTAGTTTCCATATATAGATATGGAATGGTCTACATAAATGGTACCTTTTCAAGACTTTATCAGTGTTTATGCGTGACATTGTCTCTTTAATATTCAAAAGATAAGAAAAATATTTTTTTTCTATTATATGGGCTTTTTAAATATTCGTCCAAAATACTATAATTGTGTATGAAATTAAATGGAAACAAACAGCCACTAATTAGTATTATTCAGATGTCATGATGCTGATTGGCCATTAGATTCCATTCACTGATAGAACCATTAGCTATGTAGCTATGCTTTCAGTTCAACGGCACTAATAGCAGAATTGTCAGGAGAATCGGTCGATGGGAAGGTGAAGGATCAGTGATGGAATTACAAGAACTTTCAGAAGGCATAACTTATCCTTAAAAAAATAAACTGAACACTAATAAGCCTTGGCTAAACCAGTGCATGTGTTTAATATGTAGAGTACAAGACTAGACTGAGTCAACGCTCTTGTGTGTGTGTGTGTGTGGCAGTGTGGAGAAAGACTGCTCTGGCGCTCTGGGTCTGTTTATGTCATGCAAGTGTGTTAAGCCTGAGTGATGTTAAGCTCTGAAGTGAGGCAGAGAGGCAGTAAGAGAGTGTTTAAAAGAGAGATGGATGAAACAAGGGAAAAAAGAAAAAGAAGCATCGTGTCTCTTTGCAGAGCAGCATAAGCCCTCTACAAACATGTCAACACACACACACACACACACACACACACACACACACTCCTGCTGTGCGGTGTAAACAGACACATACATATGTGCTCTTTCTATGTAACAGACATGTGTTCATATTCATTTCACGGTCCATTTATCACAGCTCACTCACTCTGGTGAAGGGCCTGTGTATTGCAGTTAAGGACATTTGCATTATGTTAATGAAACTCCAGTGCATCAGCAGCAGGGGGAAGAACACACGGCACTCACTCATACTTGTACAGACATACACACACACACACACACACACACACACACAGTCTGACTCTGATAGCAGTATAGTGTGTGTCCCATATACAGTACACTATTAGAGAACATGCCTCTGTCCAGGTAAATTGTAGTCGCCCCAAGGTATAAACAATGTAAATGTACTCTCAAAGGGTCTTAAGGTTCATTTGTATGCATCTTTGTAACTTTAATGGTACACAGCATTCACTTTCCCAGAGGAAAGGAACATATTTGCACTTCAAAATAGAAAATAGAAAATCAAGTCTGAACCCAAAACATGGGGCATGATGTCAGTGTGACTATATTATATACTATATACTATATATATATGCTATATTGTATATAATACAATTATATCCCCTTATTAAAGGTAGTGAAGATGTATCCTTGAGGGTACCATCCCAGTGACAGCATTTGTAGTTTGAAAGGTACATTCATTTTCCGAGTGTACTATGCAGTCATGGCAGCCAAATAAATGATTTTAAAATATTTGTCTTGGCAGTGGTTTGTCAGTAAAAACATAACATAAGATTTAATGCACATGGTCATAAATATAGTAAAATGTAACAAGAATGTCATTTTCTAGGAGCACGTTTGGTTCCTGCACCTTAGACGTTGCATGGATTTGCTCAGTTTCATCAGATCATCTGATATAATTTAGTATTGATTAACTAGAATAAAACCCTTAAAAGGGTTCTTCAAAGAAATACATGAATGGTTCTTGGTTTATAATTCTCGTCTATGACAGAGAGCTTGTTGCATATAGCACTTTAAAGATCCTTTTACGAATGTTTTATTATAGCAATAAAAAGGGCTCTACTGTTGTTACATGCCATGGAACCTTTTTATGGTACTGTATAGAACCTTTTTTTGTGGATAGGGCAGGTAGTGAATATTAACTATAAATTCTGAGCTTTCTTGAGGAGAGGTTTGTTAAGCTAACACACTCACACATCAAGTCATGTATTGTTTATTTTTGTTAGCATGTATTGATAAGTAGCTCTCTATATAAATCTCTCATGACCAAAGAGTTGACATGCACAGTGTTGTAATGGTCATGTGTGGTTGGTATGTGGTACATGTTGCTGCCCTCATCTTTGAGCTGTGCTTGTGATGTTAGTAAGTACAAAAAAGATGAAGGGTTTTTTTGGAGAGGCTGGAATATTTTCAATTTTTCTGACATTTTATCATATATTCATGCAAGACTGACTTTCATTATTTCTTTTTAGTCAGTGTGAGACTGATTTTGTCTCATAGCAGTGACATCTCTGTAACAGTACTCCATTTTTTTTTTATACTTTTTAAAAGCTTAGTAAGGGGCCAAAAGTCTGAGACCACATTAAAAATTGATTTGGAGGAGCTCCTGGACACAAACAATAAAAAAGTTTTACAATTTTGGTGTGATCAGTAAAATGAAGAGGAAATAAGAGGAAATAATCAAGATTCTGAACTCTTTCTAGGTGAGTAATTAAAGTGAAGAAAATTTGACGCTGAAATTAAAAATGCCATTATTTTTGGCTTTCACTTTTCCCTAAAGTGCGTATTCAGACGAGTCTGATGGAGAGAAATCTGATCTGGTTTCTGCACAAGGTTAATGCAAAAGAGGAATAATAAGAAACTCTGAAAATAATGTAAATATGGCAACTATTCACCCAAATTGTTTGATAACTGTTTGACAAATTATTTGATATTATAAGTAATGTAATTAAAAACATTCTGTAAAACTAAAAAAGAATACTACATATACAAACACACACACACATCCAGACACTGAGCGAAAGAGAGTGTGATAGAGACAGAGAGGGAAAGAAAGAGAGAGAGAGAGAGAGAGAGAGAGAGAGGTGGGTTCAGGACGCGTCATGGGGTGGAGACAGTACAAGGTTGGTTTGATTAATGGCCACAGTCTTCACTCTCCCCTTCACAAACCGCCCCCGAATTTCAATCGCACTCACAGGTCAAAGGTCAAAGCTCACTAGAAGCGTCGAAGGATAGCGGATGTGGAAAAATCACACTCCAGACTGACCTGAGCCCACCCTCAGTGGGCAGTTTTTCCATCTGCACTATATATAGAAGTTTTCTGCCCAATCCTTTGCCTTGTGTCATCTCATGATAGGAGCTCCTCCAAAGTCTCCATGCAAAGTGTCTGGAAAGGCAGAAAAGCCCAGATAACCTCAGTTGCTGCTGAAACTACTTACGTCTATTCATGTGCTTCAGAGGCTGGAACGGCAGAGATGAAGGTGAAGTATTAAAGCCATAAACATCAGTCAGGCAGCAATGGTGATGGATTACTCCACAAGCCTGGCCTGACTACGTTTGGACAAACGTCTACCGTCATTACGCACACTGAACGAGACCCAGATTCATGTCTCTGTGAGTAAACGTGTAAGAATAAAAGACTTTTGAGGATCAACCCTATATTATCTAATGTACAGTTGACTATACAGTCGAAGACTTGCTTTTTACTCATTAACATTTGCCTTGAATAGTCAGGCTGTGTGGACGTCCACAGTAAATTGGATCAGTGTGTGTGCAATTAGAGCCTTCGGTGTCTTCTTTCATTATATAAAAGGAGCTCCATCCTGCCTTTATTGTTGGATGTGCTGAGTGAGTGTGTGCAGACATTCAGATTTCAATTCACATTGCAGTGGAACTGCTTATTATTGATTTGTTTCATCCAAGTAACAGTAAAAGATGATTGAAGTGTGGAGCAAATTCCTATTCGTGTTTTCTCCCTCAGAATGGCATTTTGTCTAATCTACCAATGTTTGGCTTTGTTAATTTGATGTTTGGCTTTGTCCTTTTCATGTCAAAGGAAATGCAACAAAAGCGCTGAGAAAATATGTTATTAAAGAAGAAGAGTAGATTAAAAAGTAGAAGGAGCTGTTTTTTGATCAGCATTGAAAGGTTTAAAAGAGTCTTCATTTTCTTGAGGACAGCAGTGTCTACAGTAAAAGTCTCTTGTCCAATCCAGTTTGGAAGCAATACATCAGAATGGCTTAGCTGTGGACGTGAGGTCTCAAATGTTACTTTATGACCATTTGTCCAAATGTGACCATCAGAATTCAGCATATATTAGCAAACTCAGTTGACCTCCAAAAGCTCCATACACCATATTTGCTTCCTCATCTCAGCGCACAACATGAATGTATTGCGAAAGGATGGTACCAGTCTTAGTTCTGGAGATCTGCCTTCTTAGAGAAAGAGTTTATCTCCAACTATCTATGGTGGGATTACTGGGTGTTGGGCTAACCGCACTAGCTTTGCCAACAAAGGGGCACTACAGCCAAAGCAGGTGCTTGAGCATCTAAAGCCCCCAGCCACCACCACCCCCCTTACATGTCTGGCTTTTCAGTACAAAGGCACTGACATTGTCAATGTAACAAATTTGTTCAAACGTCAATAGTGATCTAGAATAGTGCAGAATATTTCTTCTTCATATTACTTGTCATTTATAATTCTATACACACATGAAACAAAACACCAGATATACATTGTCTTATTAGATTTTTGGTGTAAAACTGCACTCTCCCATTCAGAACAAAAGATGACATAACTGCCCAGATGTGAAAATCACACTAAACACCACCAGTGATGAGGTCTATTCATTGGATGCCTTTAAATTTTTGTGTTTGAGGTCATTACAGTTTTATTTCAGAATCACAGCTTTTCACTAAGTGACTGATACTTTAGCACAAACAGAAAAAATACACACTTTTACATGATTACACTATGTACACTCTTAAAAATAAAAGTCCTAGAAAAGGTCCTTTGCACAGTGCCTTAGAAGAACCACCACTGGTTTCCTAAAAACCTTCCAATAGGTTGTTCCTTTTTAAACCATTTTTATAAATGAGGTTATTTTTTTCATTCATAAAACTTATATGAAATGGATTATTCCTTATATTTACTAGTACTACTACTATATTTATAGTTTCTAGGGAGCATCAGGTAACAAAACTGTTCACCTGTTTTAGATACACTAATGGCAGCCATCTCATAATTTCATTAAAATACAACTATTGGCAGAATTCAGCATCACCATGATATTTTCTTATTTACACAAAGAACTGAAATCAATTAAGACTTGGAACCTGAACTGTTTCACATGCAGTAGTATTTAAAAAGCATTACACATTTGATATATTGTGCAGCAGTACTTGTGTCTGCACACATACAGTACGCACCAGTGATGCTGGAGTATAGCTCTTAATTCCTACACAGATGCAATACATAGGTTTTTTTGTTATGTGTTCATAAGTTTGTAGACACCTGCTCATCCAGTAAATCATGGGAATTAATTGGGGAGTTTTTTCTCCTTTGCTGCAGTAATGACTTCAGCTTTTCTGGGAAGGCTTTACATTAGATGTCGAGACATTGCTGTGAAGATTGGATAGCATTCATCCATGAGAGCATTAGTGAGGTCAGGTGCTGATACTGGATGATTAGTTTTGGACTACAAACTTCACTCATCTCAAAGGTTGGACGGAGCTCCAGAGAATGTGGCTCCTCTGCTCCACAGCCCAGTGCTATACTCCTTTATTTAATGGTAAAGTTTTGTACAGGATAATTAAAGTAATTGATGTAACTGGGTAAATGTACAGTTGTGTTCACAGGTTGTGAACATACCCTCATACAGAGGACACCCTTCTGCACATTTTAGTACATAATAATTGCTTTCTTGTAGAATTTCACACATTATATAGAATTCTCACAACTAAAATTTTTAACATTTTTAACTGTGTATGTTTCCAAATATTCTAACTCAACAAATGAATAGAAATTGTGCTAAAGAGCCTCTATAAGCACATTTTTGTGTCTGGATAAGCGGCTGACTTTAGTGTTCCTTCTTTTAGTGGTCTGTCTTTTTGTCGGTTTTTTAGTTTCTGAAAAAAATGCTCCTGCTGCATAATAAAGCCAATTTTCTCATCAGAACTGTTAAAATCATAGAATTATCCCTTCAGGAAATGTCACAACGTTCCAGTTAGTGCCAAATATACCGGCAGTGCCGCAGGTATTTCTGGAGAGAAATATTCCTGTCAGTTTCAGGCACAGAGCCATAGTACGCTTCTCTGCCGTACTCAGCAGGATCACCAAACCTTCTACACAAACTATACGGCTCATCCACCCTTCATTGTTTTGTTCTGCTTACTGACTCACTCAGAGCATGAGAAACTAAATTAATCAAAGTGCACTCTTTATACTTTGTTACAAAAAATATTGTACCACAGTAATAAATAATAGGATAAGCCTACTATTCTTTACTGGTAAGTAAATTAGACCGATAGTTAATTGTTGACCATTTTGCTTCAGTCATATGTTGCTTAACCTGCATGTTGGAAATGAACATGTGTACTAACAATTTAACGGTTTTATTAAACTCAAATAAATACTTTAAATGAAACTAATAAATGAATTTTATTTTAGCTACATTTTACATTAATTCAAATCTCAACTTTCAACCTCGGCAAGTTTAGAATAATAGTTTTCAATTAGAGAAACCTCATTTGGTTGCACATAAATCCATAAAGTGAGTATCTGAACACACAAGCAAGAAAAAGCACTAGATGTGTCCTGAGTGATGAACTGAGCTATATAAGATTCTGTAATGACAGAGAAAGCTGTAGAACATCAACATACAAATAAAGTATGTAGAACATAAATATTACAGTTTTTACAATAGAATGAAGAACAATGTGATGATCAAACCTTGAGGCCGACAAATTGACAGGAAATGATTATAATTAGGTAATTACAGTACTTTATCAAACATAATTACTCGTTATTTGTCACATACTTGAAAAATAATAAAACATTATAAAAATGTTTTAAACAAAAATGGAAATAAAATAAAATAATAATATAAAATAACAAAAATGATTGAAATGACATGTCTGAATAGTAGTGTACTTCTAACTGCGTGTGTGTGTTTTTCAACACGCTTGTCACATTCCCAGCTCAAGTGCTTATCTGTTAGTCTTCTTCAAGCCATCAATCAATAAGCAACACCAAAAGATCTTTTATTCTTACATTTCTCTCATTATTGGAGAATCGTGCAGAGAGCAGGAGGACACTTGTGTATGAACACTGCATGACTGTTAACAAGAAGAACAGTCCAATCTGACTGACTGCTTATCACTCCTCATTCATTGGATGACAGTATTGCATTTCATGGCTGGGCCCAGGAGATTTCAGCCTTATTGATTTGCGCAGTTCGAGTTTTTTTCTTGAAAGCACTGTGTGAGCGCGCAGGCAGGGCAGGGCAATGCGAGAAGTCTTTAGGAGGAAAGGGGAGACATGGAGGAGAGGAAAGAAGCAACACAGAGAATTTAAACACTCAGGCACCTTCTCTGACACCTGCCAGTCATTGTCAAGATAAGATTCATCCTGTTGACTGAAGTCTTAAAGTGAAGGAGGCTGATAGCCAATAAGGATTCAGAACAACCCAGTGATGTGCCCTTTCTCCCACCCTTTCATTCTCTCTCTCTCTCTCTCTCTCTCTCTCACACACACACACACACTCTCTCTCTCTTGCTCTCATATTCATTTCTTTCTCTCCCTATTTTCATTTCTCTTACTCTCTCTCTTGCATATTAATTTCTCTCTATTTTGATTTCTCTCTCACTCTTAATTCAACTTCTCTTTCTCTTATATTCATTAAGGGAATATCTTTTTCTCTCTCTTATATTCATTTGCCCCAATCTGTTACTCTCTCTCTCTTTCTGTATTTCTCTCTCTCTCTCTCTCTCTCTCTCTCTTATTTTATCTTCTCTCTCTCACTCTCTTTTTCTCTGTATCATATTCATCTCTCTCATACTCTTTCTCTCTGTCTCATTCTCACTATCACTCATATTCATTACTCTTTCTCTGTTTTCATTTCTCTCTCTATTTGTCTCTCTCTTTCCCAATAGAAATGGCCCAAAAATGTGTAATGTGTATTACAGTTAGTTTAAAGATTATAGCCTTTTTAAAACATTGACAATGTATTTGTATGAGAGTAAAAAAACAGAGGCTCAGAACCTCCTAAATAAAGAAAATTCCCATTTTCTTCAGGTGCTCTAAAGTGCAATTTATTGTCTGAAGTCATTTAAGGAGGGTGTGTCATGGCTAAATGCTTTTGTGTTTCACAACGTGTTTCACATATTTAATGATCCTGATTCACTGGAATTCAGGGGTAGAAACTTTATATTTGTGTTGGGTCTGTTGTGCTGCTGCAGCATTTGATTGATTGATTGATTGTCTGATTTATCCATCCATGCCTCCCTCTCTCTATCTATCTATCTATCTATCTATCTATCTATCTATCTATCTATCTATCTATCTATCTATCTATCTGTCTGTCTGTCTGTCTGTCTAACTATCTATCTATCTGTTTGTTTAATGAGTTTGAAAGTTGAATAAATGACTAGAACAGAAATGACTTGCAACAAATAAACAATTTCACAGCACTGACATAAGACAAATATTCTCAATAGATTCAAAAGAAGTTTAAAATTTATTTCTAGCTTACTGATGTGGACTCATTCTACAGTGTCCATAGTTTTAATAAAGTGCAGCAAAGAAATTTGTAATGGAATATTTTACACTGGTAAAAGAAACGATAGAACATTTACAGTAGAAACTCAACACTGAACTGATCTATACTGTTACTGCTATACAACAGCTTCTTAGTTCCCTGAAAAATACAGCACTTTCCATTTACCTTGACTTAAATGTGTATGTCTGAAAGAACTGCGCTGATGTAATATATTTTATTCAAGTGCAACTGATGAACACATTTGATTCAGGTCCATTCAAAGCACCATTTTGTCAGTGCTTGAAGGTCTTCAGTCTCTAAATAGAAAATGAATTTTCATATTGAATTTGTTTAATATGAAACTCCTCCAGAGGTCCAAAGGGTTTCATTCTGTGTGATAGTGGATCTTCATCAATGTGTAAAGTGACTGTAGCCTAAAGCTGATGATCTCTCAAAGTGTTATAGAATATGCTTGTGGTTTGAAAGTTTCTTCTTGATTCCTTTGCAAGCATTTGTGGAACGTTAAATCTTATATGTGCAGCTTCCCATCATAAACTTATAAATAGACTGCCACCTGTGGGTTGTTCATTGCACCAGAGAAAGCAGAACAAATCTCAAACAAATGATCAGGGGAGACAAAATCCATAGAGATCCATTCAGTCTGGGCTTCTTCTTTAATGTTCAGACAGTTTCTGGTTTGCTTTTATGGTGTTTTGTAGTACAGTCTCAGATGGCAAGAACCGTTAACACACACAAATAAACACACACACACACACACACACACACACACACACACACACACACAAACACATACACTGACCTGCCCTGCTTTTATAAAGTAAATCATTT
>JBBPCZ010000148.1:19717274-19742524 GCA_037974445.1 Brycinus macrolepidotus | reverse complement strand
ACACACACACACACACACACACACACACACACAAACACATACACTGACCTGCCCTGCTTTTATAAAGTAAATCATTTGCAGCATTTATTGACTGTATTGTAATCGCTGGTTTATGTCATTAAATTAATTTTTAGTCTTTTTCCTTTACCCTTGTGACATTTGTAATCATCAAATGTTTTTATTAAAAGATGTATCACAACAGGCATGTTAGACAAATACCTTATTTAAGTGGCAAAGAACAAAATGAAACATACCACTGTAAAACACAAGAAACTGATATTCCGAACACATTATTTGAACATTCACTTGTCATAAACATGTAATTAGCATATCTGAAGCCACTATAGTGTTTAATAACCTAACGTTAATATTTCACATAAACTGTTGTCGAACACTGTGGTATCTGTAATGACAATTACCTGCAAAGGTAATATGGCACTGTTATATTGATGGACATAATCTGTCATGAAAACTCGTGACAGCATATATCATGACATCTTTATGACAGTCAGTGTCAGGAAGCAGGAAAGTGTTACCAAAAATATACTAGAATATAACATGACATTATTCCTGTTTTACACTTGTTGGTCCACATTTGCATCCCTATACAGTCCACATTTAAAAAGAATGGTTCTTAAATGGTTCTTTGGAGAGAGTAGAACCCCTTTTGGTTCTCTAAAGCAGCAGTTGTCAATCTTTTTTTTTTAATCTTTGTGAAGAGTTTGTGATAGTTAGCGCCCCCCTGTGGCCCCCAGTTGCCTCTGGCTCAAAGAACCTTTTATTGGATAAGGTATAAAAAGAACCTTTTTGGTCCTGGAGATGTGTTGCACTATTTCCTGTTGAAAAAATATGAACTTGCTGATTTCAGAACAAACCATCGAATCATATCTAGTCTTTACTTTAATGCTTAGACTGTTTAGCATGTTGAGGGCACTGGTAGCATGTGTGTTGTGCTGACTTTAGCAGAAAATCAGCACATAAGAAACCCACTGAATGTGGACAGAATTTGGACATGCAGCCTGCTGTCAGCAGTTTATCTCTACAGTGTTTTGAAGGAGCGACTTAAGTGACCAAGTTGTTTTCTTCCCGAATGAAACCTTCCTTTCTTCACGTTCCTAAAAAATGTACTCAACATAATGAGTGTGTAATGAATTGACTATCCATTTTGTAAAAACACTTCTAAAATGCTGGATTCCAAAAATATAGAAAAAATATGGACAAAGTATAGAAAAAACACTGCTATAATGAGAACCTTAAATGGAAATTATACTTCTGTGATATAGTGCTATCGGTTTTATTCTACAAAAATGATATACGGATTTTTGGTATAGACATCTACACGCCAGTTGAGTTCTTCTTCCCCCTAAACCTTTAAAACAAGGTTGAAGAAATGAAGTTCTCCTTCCCCTTTCTCAGAAAGTCCCCTGAAGTGCCTCCTTTAATTAGGGAGGCTGTGCTTTCCTGTGTGTGTATTGTGGAGTATTTATCAGATCGATTGCGGATGATGGGAGTAGTGAGGGGTGGGAGCGGTGTGGCATTGTGATAGATGCGCTCTGTTCTCCCACTGCAGCCTGAGCACTGCCAATCTGTCACCTCTCAAAAGCTATTACTTAAAACATTAGTCTGCCCTATAGCAGCAGCCTCTCAGCTCCAGACAGCTAACCATGAGCGCTCACAATGCCTCCACTGGGAGAGCGCTGCTTCAAAATGGTAAAATGGTACAAGGTCTTTGTGTGTGTGTGTGTGTGTGTGTATGTGTGTGTGTGTGTGCGTGCATGTAAAAGTCAAAATGAAAGAATTAACTTTGTAAAGCCTTTTATTTATATACTGATTTATACAAAGATACATGTTTCATGACTTGGAACTGGAAGGGTTTTGATTACTGAGGTCAAAACTGAGGTCAGTTTTAGGGTTAGACTTAAAAAATCTCATTACATGTATAGAGTTACATATTTTCGATACATAGGTACTTACATTTCATGACTGTTGTGAAAAAACCCTTCCTTATATACACCAGTCAGCCACATGTGAGTTGATAAACATTGATTATACCAAATTGTGATGGACAGATGACTGGTTCAGATCATCATCCAAAATAGATCTTGTAGGGTGAACCAGTGACTACCAGCGCCCAAAGCTCTTTGATGCAGATGGGGAGTGAAAGCTAATCTGGTCCGATTGCACAGAAGAGATACTGTAGCACAAACTGCTGAAAAAGTTCACACTGGTTCTGACAGAAAGGTGTCAGAACATACAGCTTGCTGTGTACGGGGCGGCATATTTGCAGACCTGTCAGAGTGCCCATGCTAACCTCTGACCACCACTGAAAGTGCCTACAATAAGCATGTGGATAGGTTTATATGTTGTTTACCCAGAGAAAAGATGCCACCAAGATGCACTTTAAAAAGAAGGCAAACTAGTGGGGGTAGTGTGATGCTCTGTATAATGTTCTGCTCTGAAATGTCATGGCATTCATGTGGATGTTACTTTGAAATGCACCACCTACATAAATATTGTTGCAGTACATTGTTCAGGAGTGACTTGAGGAACATTAGCAGGTACACAATTAAATATATGCATATACACTGAAAAGAAATGCATTAAAATTATCATTAGAGCACAGACTCCTGGAGCTTGTCCTCAATGCATCACCATGACACATTAACTCATGTTACGAATGTATTTAAAATGATTGTTGAAGTAATCTGAGTGGCCCAGTGTCCACTGGGATAAAACAGCTCGTGTTCTTCTCATTGTCTTTCTGTGTAAGACAGTAAAGTTTCACTGCATCCTCTCTGAACTGTCATAACTCTGCTTTGATGGCAGCAGAGATCATTTGATGTTTACTGCCGAGGTTGTTTTTCGCTGGACCGGACTGTCCACAGCTTTCTTTTTTTCTGTGGCTTGTCTATAGCCAGACATGCAAATTCACTGATCCGATCATTTAACTTGACAGTTTTCAATTTCTTTCTTAAAACAGCATTTTCATACAGGGCCTCCGACTGTGTTCTGAATTATTACTGACAGGTCCCATAAACGGTACAGCATGCTTTGAAATGGATGCATTTCCATTTAAAAAATCTCATGTTGAAATGTTTTTAAAAAATGTCTCCTTTTGATTTATTTTAAGAAATTCATATAAATTGGCTGTTCTCAGATATCAGCCTTGAGAAACATTGCACTGAAATCTCTCTCTCTCTCTCTGTCTCTCTCACTCTCCCTCTCTCCCCATTCACAAATCTACAGGGGAAATCTGCAGCTTTTGACTATATAGAGTCTTCACTGGATGGCTCAGGCAGTAAAGCCATTGCCAAACAGCCACAGTATTAATTGAATGGGTTTATGGTTGGCATGTTTTTAGGAGTCAGCAGAAATGTGTCACTTATTTTCTTCTTAAGATAGGAATGGATGCTGCGAGGCGCTGGTGTGTGTGAATGTGTATGTGTGTGTGTTTCTCCATAGTCTGTGCTTTGCAGTGGTCAGATATAGAGAGCAGCTCATTAAAATGACAGTTCTGTAGCTACGCTGTGTAAAAGATTTGTTGTATTAAGATGAAAAAATTGGAGTAACTGGGCAGCCTGCAGATTTTGAGTTCATCCAACATCTGATAGTAAATAAACAGAAAAACAATCAGCGTATTACATTCTTTTATTGTCTCATTTTAAATATAACAAAATCTATATTTTTAAGCAAATGGTGTAACTTATTTTTTAAAGTTAAAACTAGTTTTTTATAGTATGTTTTTAGGGGTATTGGTGTTAGCCAGCATGTGGTGGGTTGTACTGTAGCACTGGACCATCAATGCGCCACTGATGCCATTACTCATATTTGAGCCTCTGTCATGCAACACTGCTCAAGAAAAGAATTTCAAAAGCCAAGATTTAAGATTCTTTATTTATCACATACGGTACACAGTTATACAAGTACAGTGTGTATTGATATATGCCCCTGAGTTGGCCTATGAGACTGTGCAATAGAGTTATCAAATTATTTAATGGAATTAAAGATAAATTTGAAAAGGCTAAACTAAGGTAATAATAATACCAAATAAACAAACATTACAATTAGAAACAAGATCTGTACAGTGAGCAAAAATGTAATACATTTCTAGTCGCCTCCTACATTAAAATTTTGCTCATTTATGAGTGAGCAGAACGTTGCTCATAGCATGGATTTAATCGAATAGAATTCAGATAATGCAACATGTTGAAAAATAAAGGGGTTTTTGTGTGATGTCTTCGAGCAGTGCTTCCCAACCATGGCCCCTTCTGCACATTTAAGTACATTCCTTGCTCCTGACACACTTCTTCTTTTGAGAACCATTTTTGGATATTGAGATTTGAGGCTGACGTATGAAGAAGATTTATTAAGTTTAAAGAAGCTTCCCATACTGTGAAGCTCTGATTCAAGCTCCTAAGCATTTTTAATATGAGTTTGTAATTTTGGTAATTCCTCAATAGGCCTTGTTCTTAAGAAACTCTTTCTGGCATTTTACCTTCTCAGCTGGATTGTGCACATTTATTTAAATGTTCAGTTCAGTTCAGTTTATCCTGCACCCACCCATGAATAATCTTTTTTTTTTTTTTTTTAAGTTTAAGACGCTACAGATCATGTAAAGTAGAAAGCACTGTAATAATGACAAAAAAACAAATCTAATTAAATACGGTTCATTAGCGAAGCAAAATTGTTCTAAAGTATGTGGTGCCATTTGTTGCTTATAGAATAATAACAACAACTACAACAACAATAATAATAATAATACTAATAATAATAATACTGTTTCATAAACATGCTAATATTAAGTAATTATGTTACACATTTCCATATAGATGAGTATACAGACACTGAGTGTCTTCTGGATGTGTGTTTGTGTTGGGAGGATGGCTTGCGAGACAAAAAGTATGATTAATAGGTCAATAGGTTACTAGTCATAAAACAAACACCTTAAAAGTGTGTGCATACATGTGTGTAAATGAACTTAGAGTGAAATGCAATTGATTTTGTGAATGACATGATTAATTGTACTAGGCATTGTATTTTACTGCTTAATAATTCAAACTAATTATTTATTCTATTAATTTCATGCAGCATTTAATTAATAGCTGAACTGTAGCTGCAGCATTGCTCCTGAATGCCAAAGCCGATGCTTCTCACTGTATTAAGAAGAGTGGAGGACACTGCCGCCTGCGTGAGAGGGAGAAGTGGAAGCGGCGCCTGTGCGGCTGCCTCTGCTACTCCAGGGCTCGCTTTGATGTGCTATTAGTCTGTGAAAGTGCATTAGACCAATGGGACAGTGTGTGTCTCACCAAGTAATACTTAGTAATCAGAGTGCTGGATAACCCAGAAGGAGGGGGTTTGAAATTAGTTTTATAATCTCCACTTGACACAAATATATCCACTCCCTTTTAAGTAACACCCTGAGAGCGTGCTCGGAGAAGGAGTAGCAGCATCACCACAGCACCCAAAAAAACAGCGATAAGGAAGATTTTATGCTCCTAAGTCATCGCAGTAACATGTCGGCGGTTTGAGAGACATGATATGGTATCACTTAATGTCCAACTTAACAGAGCAGCCTCGACCCCAGCTTCACTGACGACTCTGTAATTTCATGCCTGCTGTATGTTTATCAAGTTTCAGTGTGGTGGAAATGTCTGCAGCAAATGTTTCCCTGAATGAGTCTCATTTGTTTTAATTAGATTTAAGCACTTCATGTTAAAGTAACATATGTGAAAGCTACCAGTCATGTACTGTTGCACTTGTTGCTACAATGCAGGAATTATTCCAAAATACTTGATCTTTCTTACATTAGTTATTATGTACTAATGTAATCAATATATGCATTGAGTACTTCTTGAAAGTACTACTTTATAACCTGTTAAATTGAAAGTAATTTTTGCATTGTTGTGCCAGATGCTGCTGTACTTACCCGATAGTTTACTGTTTTTAACATTGTAAAACCAATTTGATTGCAGGTAAATCTGGAAAATGGTTCTGATGTGCTTCTCCAGTCCAATATCACAGGCTTTAAATAATTAGTAGGATACTGGGAAGCTGTACATAAGAATAAATAAGAAGAGACGGAGCTGTAGATTCCTAAGAGATAGTCCTTAGAGCTTACATCCTAAGAGCTTATATATATATAAGCTGCATAAATGTAATATAAATGTAATAATCAGAAAGCAGAAGTATAGCTCACTTCTTGAGACAGATATCTTTGATGTAAATAGGTCATTACAGTGTGTTATTTAACATGTAATAGCTTTGTGTATACAGAATTTTTGAAATACGGAATAAAACTTTTAAAATGCTTTCAAGTGAATGATTTGCAGGATTTAAATGCACAGTGTCATTAATGTTTATAAAATAACATTCAGCAAGCAATATCAATCCTTTGAACAGCAGTGCACTTTGTAATAACATGCAAAATGTGATGCAGAGAGTACTTACTAAATTGACAAACACAGGGCAAAGCAAAACAGAGTGTTCTGGTTCCAAGCCATGCTTATAAAGCTTTTATTTATGTACACCCACCCCCAGAATTAGCATTAGTAAAATCATGATGAATTTATATAATAATGTCCAAGTAAAATAAAGTACTGCTATAAAACAGCTGAGAACCCTGAAATCCATGGTGCTCCTCTTACAGTGGGTGAAGAATAGGGGTTACCTGTTAAGTTCTTTTAAAGTGGTGTCGTTTGTAAGTGCATATCTGCATGGAGAATAGCATTTCCTATCAGCAGAATGGAAACTGGGAGGTGACCCTCCCTGCACAATTGTGAGAGATGATAGCAGTGCGTGG
This sequence comes from Brycinus macrolepidotus, assembly GCA_037974445.1. NCBI lineage: Eukaryota > Metazoa > Chordata > Actinopteri > Characiformes > Alestidae > Brycinus > Brycinus macrolepidotus. Next base: position 19,735,725 of record JBBPCZ010000148.1, on the reverse strand, counting down.
CGAAACCATTTAAGGTTAAATCTAGCATACAAAATCCACTTTCATTTGTAATGCTGCCGCTTTCCTGCACCGTCGTAAATGCAAGCCGTTTTGAATGAATCTTTTCTGCCTCTTTCCCTACCTCTCTCTCTCTCTCTCTCTCTCTTTTTTTGTTTCTAAGCCTTGTGAGCTTGCACACACACACACACACACACACACACACACACACACACACACTGTTGCACTGCATGAATCTGACTCACAAGAACATAAGCAGCTCTGAATGTTCTGAGCCAGCCAGCTGAGAGTCAAGCGCCCAGATGCATCATGGGAATCCTACGCACCACCTTGTCAAGAATCTGTGAAGCAGCAGCAGTGAATTATAGGCTTTCACACACCTCTTCTTACGTTAAGGAGCCGTTGAGGTGTGGCGGGATTATTCTGCACTACTGTTGGATATTCAGTCGAGAATACTCGTCGACTTAACCCCCTGTTTTCTTGTTGCAAATAAATGTTAATATATTGAAAATATACTGCACTGTCATATCAAAACCTCATTTTCATTTTTGATTTGTGAAGTGCTTTTTTGTACTATTCGATTATGACATCTGCTCTTTATAATGTGTGAACTAACAGAAATGGTGAGAAATGACAAATTATTGTACTCTAAAAATGAAGATTTGTTTTTCCTTGTCCTGTGAAGTTACCATTTCTGTAATACAAGGTTTTGTCATGACTCTGACAATGTAGCACATTGGAAATTTCCCATCTGTGTGACTAATTAAGGGTTATCTTATCTTGTCTTATCTTATATAGATGGTTATACAATCAGAAAAAATATATACCTTTTAGAGTACAAAGTCATCTCTAGGATGGTACCCACAAGGGTAAATACTCAGTACCTTTAGTCTGGGAACATAATTGTGGAACAATGTAACTGTCTGTATAAAAACCTCCAAAATGCTAATTTTACAGGAAAAGGGAAAACCTTTTTAACTTTGAATGTAGGACACAGTAAAGAGCATTTATTCTGGACTGCTGCGATGGACTGGCGACCTGTCCAGGGCATTTCTCTGCCTTTTACACTGTGGGTACCGGAAAAGGCTGTGGTGCTGGTGGCCCAGAGAATAAATGAATGAATGAATTTTGGACCATACTTATTGATCCAGTCATCATGAAATGGACTTAAGTACCATTGACTTCTTTCTGTATCTATATGAGGGTCATATAAAAAAATCTTAGCTCTGCCATGGCCCCCGGTGCAACTGGTCCCCTCTCCTATTGCCCCTGCAGCAGTTACATTGCTGAGAACGCCTAAGAGAGATGACGAAATAATCCTAATACAAAAAAGAAGTTCTTATGGGATGTGTGCTTGTTGTCTGGACAATAAGCAAAAAGAAAATGCTGATGAATTCTTTCATGCATCTTTTTGTTCCAAATTAAAGCGCAGTTTTGGTGCTGTGCTTGTGTAGCTGCACAGAGCCTCTATATCTTGTGTCTACACACTGGCTTTCACAAGCTTATACTCTTTTCAGTATATTTGAGGTTTATTCAGTCACTGGCACTCATGACTGCAAATATTCTTTTGCTCATATGAAAAGGGAAACAAGATTATAATTGTGTCAGTGTAATAAAAGAGCTCTCCGTTGTGGAGCTCCATCCAGCACAAGAGCCGCCGTATCTCAGTGTTCAGTGATTAAATATGTCACAGCATTCTGCCAGTCATAGTTACGAGAAACAACATGCGGATCAGCTACATCAACCACCCTCAGGCTGCTTTCCCAGGATTTGACCCCTATATCGGGCCATCAGATACAGGACTCTTCTCTACGTAGCCTGGAGCAACTTCGGCAGCTCCGTATGTTGCTCTGTTGGTATTACAGACCGTATCTTTAGAAAACGGATCATTTACCATGGGAACTTAGAAGTATTAGATCACCGTATATAACAGAATTAATTAAAAAGCCATGGATAGACTCTTGCTTGTGTTATGATATTCTTATTTTCACACTTCTTAAATTTACACCATTTGAAAATGCCAGCTGACCTTTACATTTTGGGAAAATTTCATGGTAATTAGAACAGAGACGGTCCAAAATTGCACTAGAAGTCAATGGTTATCCAAATCATTTCTGTAAATACATCCCTAAACTTCTCTCAAAGCACATGCAGCTATTTATTTAAGGTGGTAAGACTTGATTAGGATACAGTATGACCTTTTGTGAGTTATAAAAATGAACAAACTTTCACTGCCATAGACAGCAATTTTAGACAACACCAGGGCTGGAGAGGATTGAGCTTGAAACTTCCATATTTATGATGGTTTAAGCCACAAAAATGATTTTATAGCTCACAGTAAGTCACTACTGTGTCCTAAACCATATCTATAAGTCTGCACCACCTGGATGAAGAGCTGGATGATGTTTGAGTGGGTAGGACATTAGGGATGTAAAGGGATGTAAAGAGGATCTAAGGATGCATTTTTCTACTTCTGCAAAGTTACTGCTTTGGAGATATGTGATTTTGACAATGATTTTATATTATTATATTCATTCACTCACAGTTTGCACTTTTACCTAGAGGCCAACTTACAAGGTCCGCTACGTACTATGGCTGCCCCATTCAGTTACAGTTACAGTTACGGTATTTGACAGACGCTCTTATCCAGAGCGACGTACAGTGCTTTAAGTAGTCCACATGTGTTCTTCAAACCTGCAAAGCTAGATTTAAATCAACAACTGCTTTTAACCAAGTTACTACCAAATAAGTTCCACACGTTGGCAAACCCTGTCAAAAGAAAAGAAAAAGTCAGAGGTTAGTACAAAATTAGCAAAAAACATGTACAGTTACAGTCATCATCATTCATCAGTTTTTGACCACTAGATCATTGCTGACTTTCTAGTTGGATGTTAGACCATTGTCAACATAGCAGTGACACACACGAGACACTGAGTGTGGTGCTGGAGTGAATGTATTGCTATATAGTGTGGTTACATATAGGGTTTTTACATGTCACTGTCACTGCTAGGTTGTCAGTAGTTCATCAGCCAAAAATCTCTGCTGACTCTTGTTCTGTCATAATATGTGCCATTTTGGTTTGGTGATAATGTGTTTTAGCTTGTGCTATGACGTATGGTGGACATATTGGGCAGGACAAGCTGTAAGTACAGCTGGTCGCTGGTAGACCTTGGGAATTTGGATGGATTTAGTACACCCGCTTTGAACAGGACAAATATGGGCCAGTTTATCTCTGCAGTAAACCTCACTGGGGTATGTCTGGCTCAGCTGGACTCAACAGCCTTTCAGCAGGAAATTGCATTAGTTTACTGGCTTCAGGGTCCGTCTCAGGCCTCGCTTATACTGGGCTTCTTTATGAATACGGTGCTGGCTTTAGCTCTTATTGCAGTGAAGCAGCCTGTATATCCGATTGGCTGCGATATATTAAATCTCTCAGGCCTTCAGCCTGCCTGAGTCTGCAGAGAGAAAGAGAGAGAGAGAGAAAGAGAGAGAGAGAGGTGACCAGGTATCTCAGAGCTGGGCCTGAACATGCACCTCCCTCAGTAGCGTGTGCAGACGCGCAACATGGCTTAAATGGAAAGCAGTTTGACAAAGTGTAATTGGAGGGAAGCGGTAAGGTTGACTGTCCCAGGTTTCACTGCTTAAATTTCATTAGGTTTACTTTCTTTTCCTTTTTATTTATTATTTATTTTATTATTTTTTTCTTGGAAGAGGCTCTCTCGGTGTGACTCCTGCACAATTGCCGTAGTATTCATCATGAGTGCTTTTGTAGATTATGCAATTATTTTTGGAGTGTACTTTTTTCCTCATGAATTCCTATTAATGTGTTTTCTTCTTGTTCCATTTTCTTTTAAAGGGTAAAAGAAATGTTCTCTGGTCTCGAGAGCACAGTTTGGACTTGTTACACACTCTCCCACTCAGCTTATCAGCCTCATACACACACACACACACACACACACACACGCACGCACACACACATTCGCTCGCATACGCAAACCTAAATGGCTTGCAGATGAAATACAATAGGAATCACACTGGGCTTGAAAATGCAGCCTGATATTTGCTCTTCATTTCAAGTTTAATCCTGCTGTATGAAAAAAAAGAAAAGAAAATTATTCGAAACGTGCTCAAACGCTGATGATTGCATTGTTTTGCCAGTGTTTACATGAACAAATAAGGCATCTTGCCACTATCAGCATAACCGCATATCAGCTGCAGATTTGATTGCCGCCAGTTTAGCTGTCATGCGATAAAATGGGAGTGGAATGAGACTGGAATGTGTTTAGCGCAGAGCCGAAGTCCTGCCCGGCAGGTTAGGACCACTCTGTCAGATGCTGTAAACTGTAAGTGGCCTTGTCGATGGCCTGCCCAAATGGACACGAGCATATTGATCACTGGCATTCAGTTAAATGCCCCTCCAGGGGGTTATCATGATAGCAGTCTCTATCTGTTCTCTAGATTCACTCTCTCTCTCTCTCTCTCTCTCTCTCTCTCTCTCTCTCTCTCTTTCACTCTACCACCTCCTCTCTAGTGCCAGTGTCACATTATGTCCGCAAATCAATGCAGGACTGTAACAAAACCACAGGCCATCTATAAAAGTGCAACCGCAGACGCCGCACGTGCTGCCGGTGCTGCTCCTTTTCTCCTTTTCTCACTGCTTGAGTTATTTGTGTCCTCAACCACTAAATCATATTGATTAAAGCTTGTCATGGATTTGAAATGAGGTCCTGTGGGGTCACTCGCAGCAGAAATGGCATTTTATTGGATTACAGGCTTAATTTGATTTGGAACGAGGACCGTGCATTATAATGCGCGCCTCCCCGGAGAGCGCTGGTCTTCACCTGACTCCTGAACCTTTTCTAGCACTTCAGAAAGAGGAAAAAACACACACACACAGCTTAGATATTCCATGCAATATGACTAAATGTGTTGAGCAATATTCTGGTGGTTTTGCAGGGTATGTGTTAGGGCTGCATGATACATCGAATGTTCAATACTTCAATGCTAAGATATGGTAAAGGACTCAATACTGTAGCTTTCTATACTTCAGTATTCTTTACTGAAACAGACTAACCATGCAGACATTGTATTCTGCCTATAGAAGAATCAAAGCATGCTAATTTGACTCCGGTGGACAGAGATAAACACATCATGGAACATATTTGTGTTCCATTTCTATTTCCGTTTCTATTTCTATTATATCTATCTATTTCTACCTCAAAATATGAAGGTCAGCTCATTCTTCCAAATGAATTAATAAAATGTCTATGCTCCATTACCTTATTTATTTATTTATTTTTATCTTTACACTCAAAGTTGAGAGATTGAACTTAAAGATCAGTGATGTTAGTGTAGTTTTAGCTTAAGACACTGCACCCACAGAGAGACTGACCGTCTGAAGTCTAATGCAAGCTAAGCTGACCACAACTATCAGGATTTTAAGTCTTGCATCAGTGTGTAAGCAGTTTAATGGACCGGTTTTAATCTGTGGTATCGATGGGCAGTAGTTGTCCTTCTATGCACTTTTGAGTTTATTGAATCGAAATATAGTCAGTGGATTGGTGAAAATCATGGATTCACATCTTTAAAAATGATTCAGCACTTTTCTTTGAAGCTTTTACAAGCTAGCAAACAAGATATCCTCACATGTTTTATGGCACACACAATTTTGCTGTCTGTTTTTGTTGTAGTGCTTGGAAAATCATCCATTTCTATATGCAGGACATCACAGAAACAATGGTAGTGGTAGTGAATGGTAGTGAAATGGCCCTTTCCTGTTAATATTGCCAGCTCTTTACCACATTAAGCAAAACACTCCAGACCCTCTAACAATGGACAAAGAGAAAAGCAGTAGCAAACAGAAAATTTCAAACAAACAACGACAAATTTATGTTTTGGTCATGGGTGCCGGAACCATTATAGCACTTTTCAAAATCATTAATTTCGTCCCCCCCCCCCTACTTTTCCCCGAGACCCCCCCACCCTAGACAACAGCCGAGACATAGAGCCCTGCGCCCCCCCTACATTAAAAATGCTTCCGGCATGGTTTTGGTATTAGGCGTTATCATACTACACCTATTGTGACAACCCTAGTGCATGCACCAATAAAATTATTTTATTGCAGCAGTCTTACCAGAACCATTCTTGCAAATTCATGTTGTGACAATAGACATGTATGTTGTGCATAATCTGCATCCCTAATCGTCTTTGCTTTATGCCTGTTAATGTTGCAGTGAGGAGAATGATTCTGATAAGTTATAATCTGTAAACATAATATGTGTTTGGTAGCACATCTACCTCCATGCCTTGCAAGTCACTGACATAATTAATGAACTCAGTGATGTCCCTGTGTCTTTATATGCTATGCTTGTACCCTTTGTCTGTGCAACAGGCATCACATCAAAAAGCTCAGTAATTAAAATGAGTGAGTCAAAATGCATGGATGGCAGGAATCTACTGGAAAACACCATGTCGTCAGTCAAGCCAGACAAGCCAGTTTTCACTCAGGAGCCTTTATGCTGCCCGTCTCACATAAACAGCCACTGTAGACATGTAATGATACATGAGGGGATCCAGGTCTGGAGGAATAATAAAAAAAAAAACCCCAGAAAGAATTCATTTGGAGAAGAGCAGCGCAGCTTCAGTTTATTATTCCATCCCAAAATCTCATTAAGTGTGACACTGAAGATTAGTTCAGAGGGAGAGGAGTGGAGAAAGAGGCACCCACAAATAGCTGAGAGGAGCCTCGCGCTAGCTTTGTTTGCCATCATTAATTCAAGCCTGGAGTGGCTCAGAGGAAGGCCCAGAGTCACTGATCAGAAGAGGCCCGGATATGACAGCTGAACAGGTGCCCTCTCTCTCCCTCTGTCTCTCTCTCTCTTTTCTCTTTCTCTCTCTCTCTCTCTCTCTCTCTCGCTCTCTCTCTCTCTCTCTCTCTCTCTCTCTCTCTCTCTCTCTCTCTCTCTCTCTCTCTGCCTCTCGCTGCGTACGCACTCCTCTTGTTTGCCTCCTCGCCTCTTAATTGGGGTGATTGGGCGGCGGGGCCATCTGCGATGCTGACAAAGGAAAGCCTGCTTTGATTTATGGGGCCTCAGGACACATTAGTCTTGAGATTTCCCTTGTAAATATCTCTGCTGTGAGTCTGACTTTGCCCTGGAAAAATCTCCATTTCATTGCATTACTGACTGCTACTACAACAACTGCTGCTGCATTCAGATGAATTCAAATTTATTATTATTATTATTATTTTTTTTTTACATTTTTAAAGGGTCTGTGTGGAAGAGTTTGTTTCAGTTATGATGACAAATCGTGAAACAGTGGTATTGCCAGAGCTTGGTGGGGGTACTTTATTCTGGAAAGAGAAAAAAGAAAAGAAGTTTTCTAAAAAAATGTTCAAAGATGTCAAAGAACTCTCAAGACAGGCACCTATCAGTATGTGCCCTGCATACTGATGTAGCCTAGGTGTGTTCTCAGTGTGATCTAGGAAATCACTATCAGAATCATATTATTGCACTAGAGTGCTGAAGTGTTTATGTTTATATATATTTGCATATTATGTGCATATATACTAACACTGGACTATATATATAGACTGTGACCTCCTAGTGTATTTTGGAACAGAATGGAGAAAGGTGCTGGCAAACTAAACATGCATACTAAAATACCAATAGTCCAGTGCCAATATACATTTACATAATACAAAAATAAGTTGTCCTGCAAAAAAAGTGGAAAGTACACTGGAAAGAGAGTCCTTTTCATCCAACTGCTATCTACACATGATAAATGGACCAATATAAATGGTACAAAATGAATAAAATTTTGGATAAATTACATTTAAAGTTGAGAAAGTTTTTACTTTCACCTGTAAAGTTTTTTTGTGAGGTTTTGTTCCGACAGGAACTATATGGATCACAAAGTGCAAATGTTAAAAAAATGAAGAGAACTGGTCTTTACTCTAGAGTGAAGAAAGCTGTGTTATAAAATGTTGAAAAGTGCTTGGTCTTAGGTAAGATATATTAGTGTTATGTGTAGCTGGTTTGTCCCAGAACAGACTGTGGTCATTTTAGTACACACAGACACACAATCTCAGACAGACACATGCATGCGCACCCACACCCACATGCCCGCATAAGCACATACTCTTTGGACAAAAGAGCCTGCTTTAATGGTGCATCTAACAGCCTTCTTACAAGGCCATTAGGCAGTTCTAGTGCATGGACACAGTGTGATATTACAGTGCTGCTTAGCAGCTGTCCAGCTCCTCCGCTGGGCCTCATGCATCCCTGCCCTGGCGGCTTATCCCAAAGCTCAGCGCCTCGTCATGACGCTAATGGGCTGCTGCTCCATGCTTCTGCGCTTCCCCTAACCAACACGCACTGGAGGGAGGCAGGGAGGAGAGCCTGCACAATGCTTTGTTAGCAGTAGTGGATTTAGCCGGAATCCATCTTCATTTTTGCTTCTTCTTTTCATTTCACTGAGGCTGGGCACAGCATGGGGAGCCTAGTTAAGGAATCAGCCTTTTGGGAAGAAGAGCGTATGCTGAGAAGGAGATGCACATGCTTTTTTTTCTCCTTTCTCAAAGTTTAACTGTTAGGGAACATTTTAGGAGGAGGTAATTGGAAAATTTGTGGCCTGTTATTTTACATGGAGACGACTTACTGTCTATTAAAATGGATTCTTGTATGCTTTAGTAGCAACTGTTGCACAAGATTTGCATTTAGAGGATTAATTTGGCTTCACAAAATATAAATTTAGGGTGCAATGTTGGTGTCACATGATTTATTCTGTATGCATAGTGCATATTTTGCATGTGAAAGGTCACAACATTAATGTAGACTGGACATTTTTGGCTAACATTGGCATGATGGCAAATTCATTGCTGTTTTCAAGCTGCATAGTTTTCATTAGCAAAAAACAAGTATGACTTAGTAGAACAGCATTCAAACTGGAAACATTGTGTAGCAATTTTTAAAAAGACCGTATTCGTTTTATGCAAATAATTTATAAATTTGACAAAAAGCAATATTTTTTTTTATTTTTTCACTTTTAAGCCAGTCTTTCTTCCCATATTCAGTTGTGAATTCTCATTTACTAGGTAGATCTATCAGATGATGATACCATCTATAAAAGTAAAAGTTATCACATCTTTCCTATGAGTTGTGTGAAATGGCTTCACTTCCTTTTAAAAAGCCGCTAATGCAACAACATTGGACGGCTCAACATACTTGAAGGAGAACGCTAACAGCCAATGGCATTATGTCAGCTGATAGACACCCTCTGACTAGTATCGTGATGAGTGATGGGAGAGAGGGAGGTGCATCTTTCCCACCCAGAGAGAGTGAGGCCAATAGGGCAAATCAGCATTATTATGTCAGAAATTATAGCAAAGGTAGATCTTATTTGATCAGTTGGCATGAGACTGTGAGATCTGACCCCAGTGTGTGCACAACCAGTGCATGAGACTTGTAAGGTACCACTCATATGCAAAATTATCAGCTCCTTTGGTCTAAGTGAAAGTATGCACACATTCTCTTCTGAGATCTCAGTAGAGTACTGCACATTTAAATGAACAATTACTGTTCATTTAATGATCAAATAAATAGAAATTGTAGACTAAAATTTGAGGAAAATGACATATTTAAATGTGTTCCCTGTAGAGGAGGTGTTCTCATTTTCACTTAGAAAATCAAATAAACAATTTGAAAAATTTGAAGAAAATGACATCTTCAAATGCGTTCCCTGTAGAGGATGTGTACTCATTTTCACTTAGAAAATAAAGCGAACATGTAATTTGATCAGAGGTGTTTAAACATTTGCATACGTTCTGACCATTTTGTCTGTTCTTTTTGTATTTAGATTTACTCAAACTGAGCTGCTTCCTGACTGGAAGTGAGTTATCCACCACTAAATATAGCCAGCCATTATGTTCACAAACGATGTGATCCGGTGTATTATGTTGTTCTCAGTTTCTGATTACTGATATATGTGGGACCATCAGGAATCAAATTCATGATCTGAATTCCTTCTTGTTTTGTAAAGCTTGTCTGACTTCGTAACCATTGTTATGAAAGAACAGATCAGTGGAAGAAGCATGAATAGGCCAGTGGAAATGTATTTCTATTAACATTCTATAATTTAATTTCTTTGTTATTATTTGTGCCCACTTTTTGATAGAACGCATCTTTTGACAAACACATGCGTGTCTCTGCTGTGTAAAAATTGAACGCATCTAAACATACTCAAGGTCGTACATCCTGAAAGTTCACTTTGTGTACAAAATCTAAACCTCTCTACTCCTTCACTCCTCATTTCATGAAAACTACAAGCCCAGTGCCCACTATTACCTGGCCTTTAGTTAGCCTTCAACCTCCTGGCTGTTTCATGTACTCTGTTGAAGATACAACACTAAGCTCTGCCCCATTGTACAAGGCTACTACGGTAAATGCTCTTCATGGGATCCTGCGTCTGATTGCTTTCTTAAAATGAATGCTATTGTTAATTTGCATTTTATTATGTCTTTTATGGATTCAGTTAATTGTTCGCCTAGTTTATAGAAGCCCTCCAGATTCTGTACTTTCCACATCAAATGAAGTATTCAGCCTAAACCAGGATTCTGAATGGGTCGGTCCAATTGCAATTTCGTTACGAACATCTTTCAGCCCCTTTAGACAACAGAGAGACCTAAATGCCTGCATGGGAACATTGTGTTTCCAGAGACAAATAAGTCTCGTGACAAAATGTCAATAACAAACACGTGACGGAGCTTAAATGCCAGCTAGTACTCTAATTGACTTATTGATGCATATTAATACCTTGATTAGTGCAAATTAATACTTAGATGGAAACACAAATGTGTGGCAATAGCATAATTGCTTTTTCAAATTAGCTTGTGTAATTATTCCATTTAATCCACTGACTTTAATTACTACTGAAATCTGGCTCTGCTTCAGCACAAAACAAGTATCTTCTAATGCCTGCTTTTAGGACGATCTGCTGTACAAGTCGAAAGACCTGTTTTTTCCCAGTGACACTCAGTGCACAGTCTGATCTGAACTATGCTTTTGCAATAGCAATAAATGGATATGTTCATATCTGATCAATTCTTCCTCCGTTATGTGGTAAATCAAATGCAGCGCTGAAGAATCTCTTCATAAAGTAATTTGGCTCTTTAATCCGTGTTTGACGACAGTTGTCTTGTTTACATGTTAAATATTAAATGTGGCATTCTAGCTGGCATTACTTGGTTTTAATTAGAAGAACTGCATATTCAGCACTCTTGTGTATACATATGAATGCCGTGCTGTTAGTCATGGTTTCAGAGCAGCTCTCTTGCTCCTCTTAAGTTGGTTTGCTGATTTTTTCCTCTTTTCTTTATTTTGCCAGATGTGTAATATTTACAGTATTTTGATGAGGCTCTTGCTCTTGAAATTTGTTTGACATAATATGTCAAGCTGCATAATAGCGACTGCTTTATTTTCTGAACTGAAGGACCCCCTGGTGGCTTCAGGACCACTGATGCATACGGCTACAATCAAAAAACAAGTTTTATGGAGCATGCTGAAAATTGTACAGGGGAACACTTTTCTGAGTGAATTTTAATGAAGAAGACATTTAACGCCCCATAACGTCTTGGGACTATGAATGAGAGGTGTTTGTGTAATCCTCTTCGTCTTTATTGTTCAACTGCAGATCATATTTTTGAGGTTGAAATTCTCAGACTTTAACCCTCAGAGGTCAGGACTTATTACTTATGTTTTAAGATTCAGGTCTATTCAAATGCAAATATGTAACCACAGATGTAATTAAATATTTATTTCAAATAATTACATTTAGATTCAGAAAAAAGGGCACTTTCCAATTACATTTTAGTCCCCCAAGGTACAAATTATATTAATGTACCCTTAAAGGTACAGCATGGCCTTAAGTGAATAGTTTGTGAAAAATCAAACTTACACAATTGTCCAGTTAACCCATATGTAGTCAGCCTGCTAAGACATTGGTTTCTTCTTTAGTCAAGAATTGGAGCTAGGGACACTAAAAGTCAATAGTCAACCAAATCTTTTCCATACATACATCCCCAGAACATCTCTCAACCCACTCAGATTGCATCCAGCTCGTCATTAATGTGGCACAGAGTTGAGTATGTGGTTGTCTGAAATAGTTGCCTGATGCAGTGAACCTTTTGTATTTTACTTCACATTAAGTCCTAAACCACATATTTTACTTCATATCAAGTCCTAAATCACATTGAGAAGTCTGCACCAACGTATGGAGAGCTGATCTGAGCAGGTTGTGGGGATGTACTTATGGAAATGATTTGGGTGACTCTTGACTTATAGTGTTTGTTAGCTATATTAGCCTCGTAGCTCGAGTTCTGAACTAAAGAAGTAAAGTTTGGACTCCAAACATGGCTTTGCTGATCAACTACATTTGGGGAAAGTGGAAAATTAGATTTTATTTTGCGGTAACATTCTTTTGAGATCCATACATAAGTCTTAAAGGTGCTCTTATTTTCTCAGGATAAAAGACTACATTCATACATTTCCTAAAGTTCTGAAAAATAGCGCAAAAGCCTGTCATGACAAGATGTATAGAGTTAACGAACTTCAGAAATATATTAACAGCAACAGAATATGGTAGTCATGTTCTGTAACTAAAGATACTGAAGGTGTAACCTTGAGAGTAGCAGCCCAGTGACAGCATTTGCACTCTGGAAGGTCTCGTTTTTCTAAGTGTGCCTCTAAGTGTGTGACAGGTTTGGGCCCATATTTCCATCTGTTTGTTTCAGCATCAAGCAGTGATAAAAGCATAGCAAAAAAATAAAGGATGGTTTATTTTTCTGTCACATCAAACAGTTTGCACAACAACAACCATTCATCAAAATGGTGATAAAAGACTCCTTCTTTATATATGAACACAAATGTGGTGTTCATATTTTCTCCACTTGTCCCAGTGAGTTATGAGAAATAATTAATATTTACACTATTACATGAATTACACAATGCCTTCGTTATTAGTGGCAAAAAGTACAACTTTAACCTCAAGTCAGCCTTTGAGCAGTGAACGTAAGCAAAGTTGTTAAGACACATAAGGCATGTCCACATGCTGCTCTTGCTGACCCAACATAGTGCATTGCCTGAGGGAGCCCAGCTGTTTGCATCCGTCTGCCTGTCAGTGGCGTAGGTGCGGGGCTTGGCCGTGGCTTTCCCCTGCCCGTGTTTACCAGATGCACTGTCCCCTCAGGTGAATGCTGCAGCTGGCTGGATAAAGCTCCAGCAGACACACTGGCTGCCATCCCAACATGGGCAGGACAATGGACAGTTGGAGGCTAATTTCACATAACTGTTGTGCATACAAGCTTTATGGTCCAACACATTCATTATGAATTGCTGTTTTCTCTAACCGTAGTTATTTTTAACAGACAATTTGGACTGAACATGCTTTTTTGGACTCATATCCTTAATTGTAGTGTCTTCCAGTGGCTAATGGATGATTGTATATAATTAATCTGGACTGTTAACATAGCTTAAAGGGTTTATATTATGCAAAACTGAGTTTTTAAAAGAATGTGAGTTTGATGTAGTAAATAAACAATGTTAACTTTTCAGAACATACCATTCAGTCTCCAGTCCATTTATGGAAGTTGTTCTGAAGTCACTCTTTCTCTGATATCGTAAATATCAACTTATTAACATATATCCACCTACCTGGCCTACAGCAGTTTAATCCCATGCATTCACTCCAAAGTTATAAGGAGTGTTTCAATCCGAACTGGTTTTTGAATGAGGCACAAAAAATGGCAGTCAGTCAGAAATGAGGTCATTAACATATACCAGTCTTAAAGGCACACTTTAATATTAAAAGATGATGTGATGCTGGAAAATGACTGTGTAAAGATTTGGTCAATCAAACCATACAAAAATTAAAAGTGGACCTCAAGAAAAATGCAGGATATGGGCTCTTTAAAGGAACATCTGCTGCAGAAAAAACACAACCAACATAGCTGAATTGAACTGCAGAGAATGACTTTTCTGCTGTTTTGACATTTACAATAAAGTTAGCTCAGGTGTCCACATGCCACCCTGCATTTGTAAAGGTCTATTCATCAAAGCCTACGCACTCACCCTTCACCAAGCAGCAATGAACTGTACGCAAAATTGCTCTTTCAAAGTTGCTCACTCTGTGAATGTGTATTTTCCCTCCAGTTATTAGCCATAAATAATTGACTCGAGTCTTTAATCATGCTTCCCAAGCATGTACTCACTGGCCATAAAACACACATCATTACACTGTTTCAACACAGGACAAAGGCTGACTGGCCTATTATCCCAGGTGAGATGAAGAGTAATTGATCTTCATTAGGGTTTTTTAATACAATTTTCTTCTGCAAAATATTCTACTCATTTCTCAGAGCTCTTAATCAATATGATCTGTGGGCACCGAGTTTAATGAACTATGTCTTCATAAAGGGTAGGTTAGAAGAACCATTTGGGTGATCTGTATTTCAGTGGTGGGATTGATCAGCTGCGTATGAGGCTGTAATTTATTCCTCAAGCAGTTAGGTTGAACATTTGAACAACAACCCCTTAAGACTGTTTTTTGAGAGTAAATAACTTGCAATTTGCAATTCAAAGCAATCTTAAGGTCAGATATTGATTCCTTCAATTTTTCTGTGAATTTCTCAGGTGAGCTGCCCTGGCCCACCCTTTCCACCCAACGCAATGTTTAAAACTAGCCCGCATTGGCCTTATGCTGACAAACGCTGTGAGGCAATTCCATTTGAAGGGTCAGTCTGATTGGTAGCGAAACCTTATTTTCTAACTATCGATCCTGGGGGCAGCCTACGAGATGCAAAAACCACAGCAAGACGGATCTGCTGTCACGTCTTACAGTAGAAATCAGGCAATCAATGTCGCAGCTCTTCGCCGTGCTCTGTATGAACCTAATTCCACTCATTGGCACTAAATGGAGAGAACCCGGGGGTTCATCAATCATCAATTCAAGGAGCACTCGCTGGTTAATAGTCAGCTCTTTACTCACTGAATGGCTGCCACCATTATCAGGCCAGAGCTGCTGGAGATCCCTTTACCACCACCCTGTAGGGTTGGATGAGGAGAGGTGTGGGGTGGAGGCGTAGAGCAATGCTGTTCGAACTTTGATCGCTGTGTTCTTTTTCTCATTCGCCACGCTCTGTTCCATTTCCCAGATGGCTTCTGTCAGCTAATACTCTTCCAAATTGAAGCTTGCAGCTAGGATCGATTATCTCTTTCCCCCCCAAATCTATTTGATCTGTCTTTTTTCTCTGTGAGATGCTACATAAGGAGGTGGAGGTCAATATCTGTGAACCTGAAGATTAATATCTGCAAAATAATTCCTCATGGCATGCAATGCGAAATTAAATGCTCACTTGTTTAACATTGTTTGTCAAAGTGCTTCTTGAAGTCAAGTCCACTCAATAATCAGTGTCTTCTTGATTGCCCTCCTAGGTTTCAAGTGTTCGCGGTTCCATCCCAGGGAAGTCGGAGTTGCTCAAGTCAGGAAGCCCCAAATCAACATTAAAGCACATATGGACAGAAAGCAGTAAGGACTTGTCCATCAGTCGGCTGCTGTCACAGACTCTGCATGGGAAGGAGAATGCCACAGCCCTGGACCTGCGCTATGACACACCGGAACCCTATTCAGAGCAGGATCTTTGGGACTGGCTGAGGAATACCACTGACCTGCAGGACTCCAGGCCCAGGGCCAAGCGGCGGCCGATGGTCAAGACAGGAAAGTTCAAGAAAATGTTTGGCTGGGGGGACTTCCACTCCAACATCAAGACAGTGAAGCTCAACCTCCTCATCACAGGCAAGATCGTCGACCACGGCAACGGTACCTTCAGCGTCTACTTTCGGCACAATTCCACAGGCCAAGGGAATGTGTCCGTCAGCCTGGTCCCGCCCACCAAGATCGTGGAGTTTGATTTGACGGCCCAGCAGTCCGTCATCGATGCCAAGGACTCCAAGTCCTTCAACTGTCGCATTGAATACGAAAAAGTGGAAAAGGGCTCAAAGAACACGCTCTGCAACTACGACCCATCCAAGACATGCTTCCAGGAGCAGACGCAGAGCCATGTCTCCTGGCTCTGCTCAAAGCCCTTCAAAGTCATCTGCATCTACATCTCCTTCTACAGCACCGACTACAAGCTGGTACAGAAGGTCTGCCCAGACTATAATTACCACAGTGACACCCCCTACCTCCCCTCCGGCTGAAGCCTGCCACTGACGCCCCCGTGTGAAGGACAGCAGAGGCAGGATGGGGCTCTCTCCCCAAGCACAACTGATATGTGTTTCTTGTACTGTCCCAAACATGCCTACCTAAAGTGACCCAGATCTGATTAAATATTGCAAATTAATTCAACTCGTTTTTAAGTTAAAAGTGTCAGTCTGGTTATTATTTTAGATTAGTTTGTTTGTACCTGTTAGTGTTTTAGGTGGTTTTATTAATGAAATGTTGCATAGATTACTGTGTCTCATCACAGTTGTAGGGGCTAGTACATTTTGGCATCTGCCACATGTGTTTCTCCATTATTATTATTATTATTATTATTATTATTATTATTATTATTATTATTATTGTGTGTAAAAATTCATTTTTTCTGTGTATATGCATTTCTCAATTGTTAAGTACAAATGTTAATTTCAAATTTATTGACATTATTTGATGAGACATTTGTTAGTTGTTTGTTTCTCAACCCCAATAACAACACATGGAAGCAAAGACAGTACGTTTTCTGCCAACAGTTCACCACAGCAGTGGTGCAGTAGGGACATTTATAGTCTGAAAGGAATTGTTTGTACAAAATCCAAAAAAAATCCCCCTATCTACCCCTCTGTCTAAGGTCCTTGAGAACCCCACAGCTTTGCTGATTTCTTCCCTCTGGAGCCTGCCTGAGACCTAAGGACAAACCCAAAAATGTGTTGGCACATTTGTGGACGAGGAAGTGGCATCAATGGGAGATGAACAAGCCTTGACTAGGGGCATGTTTTCTACCTTTAAAAAAATATGAAGAGAAATTTCAGAACCTGGTAAACCACAGCTGTTCCTCAGCCTATGTTCTAGTACTGTAATAATTCTGAATGGTTCAGCTCACACTTTCTCTTGTAGTGTTAATAAGATACAGCAGTGGTTGGAGGGCTCGGTCATTGCCATTATACTCCACAGTAATGTATTGAATTCTATATCTTAGAGCTTAATTTGTATGAATGGTTTGTATTGTACATAGTCGATCCTGCTGAAGCTGCTTCTGTATACGCCCTCATCCACTGTCTGTTGATCCTCCTCCCTGCCCTTTCCCACATCTCTTGAACCCCCATCCCATATATGCTTGTTCTTGGTTTCTCTGACAAAGAAAATGATGTTGCTGATGTAGATGTGAATTCCACGAAACCTATGCTCTTGTACAGAGGCTGTAAAAGTTGTCAAAAAAATATATATTATAAGTACTTACCATCTGTATGATTACAATTACTTTCAGGGCAAAAACTGGGGGTGGAGATGTATATATGAATAAAATACTGAAAGTTTTATCAGTTGATTTTTTTGAGTCGTTTTGAGTCACCTGAAATGAACTTGATGCTTTTTCATGGTCAAACCGATGCAATAGTATGCTATTAGTGCATAACTTAATACAGAAAAATAGTTTTATGAAGATTCCCCTTATTTTCATCCTCTCTCCAGAATAACCCTCCCTCTTACAGAAAGAGCAGCTGAACAGTTTTTGTAGAAGTCCACGGAGAGTTTTCTCTCTTTTTTCAGATGGTGCGTATTTCAGTGCCAGGAAAAGGGGGCCAATAGCGTCTGTTCTGGGAGCTCGCAGTGGCACCTGCCATACAATCCTCTGACTCTGCAGTTAGGATCAGCAGTCCCTTTTTAAGTGATTAGAGCCTCCGGTGGGAGAAATCCACTGTGTTTAGCTGGCTCACAACTTATCAGTAATTAAAGAGGACGCCAGGTTTCTGTGTTCATCGGCTCTTCGCAGGGGGCTTCTGCAGTATTTCTCCGTCTAGAGCTCTTTCCAAAGTTTGTCCCAAATGCTCACTTTTTAATCAGGCTCAGGGATTAAGATTTCACAATGAGTCTTCGTCAATATTTAAATATACTATTTTCAGTAGGTAAAGAAGGTAGGGATCCATCCTCTACTACAGCGGTCCCCAACCTTTTTAGCGCCACTGACCGGTATCATGTAAAACAATATTTTCACAGGCCGGTATAGATACAACTGAAAACAAAGTGCGTAAAAATACAACTCACCATTCCACTGAATTAGTAGGAGTCCTGCGCATGTTTCCCTGCTACGAGCTGGTGACCGAGATGAGCGTTTTTTCAAAATAAAAGATCTTTCAGACTCTGATAATCAATGAAATATTTTTAATCTGTCTTTCTGTACCAAATGACTCACGGACCATGAGAACCA
>JBBPCZ010000148.1:19695252-19710943 GCA_037974445.1 Brycinus macrolepidotus | reverse complement strand
CGG
The DNA here is from genome assembly GCA_037974445.1 of Brycinus macrolepidotus. NCBI lineage: Eukaryota > Metazoa > Chordata > Actinopteri > Characiformes > Alestidae > Brycinus > Brycinus macrolepidotus. Next base: position 19,710,940 of record JBBPCZ010000148.1, on the reverse strand, counting down.
GGAGCAGTGTGTGGGGACGGTACCTTGCTCAAGGGAACCTCAGAGGTGCCTAGCGGTCTTGGGAATCAAACCCATGACTTCCTGATTGCAGGGCAAACGCCCTAACCACTAGGCTACCAGCTGCCCCCTACCTGCTTCTCTCTTAATTACTTAATTAAGTCAGTTGATATATTTGACTATCTTTAGCATTCCTCATTTAGTATTCCTTATCAGTCAGTTTTGGCATTCAAAATATCTTCTGATGCTTTTCTCTCAAAGATAAATGTCACACAAAAGCCTTCAAACTAGTAAAATGAACTGTTCCAAATAATGATGTCACCCATCTGACACCAAGAACTATCCTGTGCTTTTTTAACTGAATACTTGTTACAGCTGCCTACTGATGAAAAGACTGTGAAATGTTTTTCTTACCTAACATTCACTCAGCAGTTTTACTGTGATGCTGGGGCTGATTAGGAAAATGACTTCACAAGTTTTGCATATGAATGGTATGGTCTCTAAACATTACCTAGCTAGCTAGATGAATCTATACATATATATATTATGGAATGCTGTGAAATTTAGGAAAATCTCATTTACATGAAGCAAGTCTGAACAATAGGGGTGTAACAATGCATCACAATATTGTGATTCACAATACAAAAATGTGACAATGCATCATGAAGAATAAGCATTATATTAATTATGATATTTGATGTAACTGCATTTTGTATAGTGTTCAATCAACAACCCAGTCAAGCACATTCATATCATACATTACCTCCCCCACCCCCATCCCCGAGGCTCCTATCTGTACTGAATTGTGAGCCCTGACTTGTCTATTGTACTGAATCATAACTTAATTATTTTACATTTGTAGATGCATGGCTTTGCAACAGAGCGCTTTTAAATCGAACAGAATAAGCAGCAAAATCTAATACACTTAAAGGTTGAGGAATGAACAAGTGTATTCAGCAAACTTTGCCTGGGGATGTTTGAGAATGCGTAACTTTAGAGGTTATCTGCCACTATACTTTATCTCAAATAACAGCTAAATAGATCCCACAAAGGTAGCACTCTGTCCCAATTAAACTCTTTGTTATGAAAGCTCCTCACACTCATACATTTCAATTATAATAAATGTACTTCTGTGACAGTGCACCAAAAAACGCTCTTGGCACCTATTTGCACGACTGCATACACTTTCATTTTAGGAGTGAACGATATTATATCTGACCTATTGGAATTAAAATAAAAGCCATATTGATTGGATCACAGCACACTGAGAAAAAAATACAGGACTACAATTTCATTTTTAATAGAACACCTCTCTGGGGAATGGAACCTTAAATGTGACCTGACCTCTGCGTTTAATCAGTCCATTTCACAAGAAGAGAGGTCAGTTCATGGTTTATAAGATAACCTTTGTGTATTTTAAACAAATTAAAGAGAGAGAGAGAGAGAGAGAGAGAGAGAGAGAGAGAGAGAGTGAGTGAGTAAGTAATCATTCATATTTACTGCTATCAAATAGGGTCAAAGACATTGTCTTTAAAAAAAAAGACTTTTTATTCAGGTTATCATTCGTAAACAAGAAGATGTGGGTCTGGCATGGAGGCATACAATATATAAAGCAATCGCTGCATGGCAAGGGTAAAAGAGCTGTTTGGATTTGCACAGCGCCATCCCAAACCCACCCCTAATAGGATTAATGTAGCCCCCAGCCATGCTGTTCCGCCTGGCAGAGGATCAATCGAAAAAAGGCAAGAGCATATTAAAAGGATTATAGATTAGCAATTAGATGTCTTTTGACTGGGGGAAGAAAAAAAGCTCTCAGTGAGGTGATGGAGGCTCTTTACTTTAAGTCAGCAGTTCAAAGGTAAGCAAAGAAGGTATATAGAGAGAATGAGACACCAGTGCTCATATTAGAGGAGTACTGAGAGAGAGAGAGAGAGAGAGAGAGAGAGAGAGAGAAAGAGAGAAAAAAAGAAATAGAGAGAGGAATGAGAGAGAAAAAGTGAGAGGCAGAAAAAAAGAGAGAGAAACATGAGTGGTAAAACCCAAAAGAAAAGAAAGAAAGGAAGGAAGAGAAGAAAACAGAAAAAAGAATGAAAAACAAAGTAGAAAGACAGGATTAATTTGTCATGCCAATAAAGCACCTTGAAATGAATTGAACTGAATTGACAGAGAGAGAGAGGAAAGAGAGAAAAGGAGACAGAAGGACAGAAAAAGTAACAGAGAGAGACATAAAGGAAAGAGAACAGAGGAGAGAGAAATAAGAAGAAAAAAACAGAGAGAGAAAGAGAGGGTAAGAGAGAGAGAGGGAGAAGAAAGAGAAAGGAAGAGAGAGAAAGAAAAATAACATTGAAAGAAGCAGAGAGCAAATAGAGAAAGAGAGAGAGAGAAAGGAAGGAGAGAGCGAGAGAGATATCATGCTGCAACATGTATTATTATGTTTTTATTCTTTCACCTACCTTTCGAATCTTTCAATCTTTTACACACTGTGGAATTATGGTCCGCTTCACAGGGCATGAAGAACTTTTTTTTTCCGCTTTGTCTTTTTTTTCTCACTGGTGAATTTTGCAAACACCACTCAAACCAAAGTAGTGGAGCAGGAACTGGACTGTGTCCAATGTATATTGATTTGTGGTTCACCTCACCCCTGGTTTGGTATTGGTGTAGAATGCAGCTCGCAAGTATGTCCACAAACAAATGGACTACTTCATTGGTTGTGACAGCTCCATTGCGTTTGATGGACAGGAACTAATTTCTCCATCATACGCAAATAAAAACAAAAGAATGGGACTGCATAAGTGGCTTATTAGAGCCAGGTGTTGTGCAAACCCTATAAATGCAAATAGCTCTGGCTGTTCTGGCTTCTGGATGCAGTATTTTTTTTAGGGGCTGTGGTGACTCCACTCTGTGTTAGGAACAGGAGAAACACACAGATACACATGAAAACTTATGGCTCTTTTAGGTGTTAGCGGTTCTGCCTACAATCACTGACCACTTTATTAGAAACCTTGTAGCTCCACCATGTTGGTACAGTTTGAGACTGTAGACTAGCTGAAGCACAGTTTATGTTAGTCATCCTCTAGTTCTTCAACAGTTGTCAGATTTCAATCACAGAGCTGCTGCTGGCTGGGCATTGTTTGGAAGTGGACCACCCTCAACCTAGCAGTGATACTGACTTGTGTAAAAACTCAGTCAGTGTCATTGCCGAGAAGGGTCTTTTGTTCAAGTGATATCTTTTCAACAGTGCCTCAGCAACAGATGGATTTTCAGAGTTGGCAAAGATTGGCAAATTTTTTTGCTGGGCTGCTCAGCAAACAGACCGTCAGTAGCTGGTGCTATACATAAAGTAAGGTCACCATCCTATTACGCATCCTATACTCATGGAGGGCTAACATTAACAATGAAAGAAAGTAGAAACACCTTCATTAAGTCAGGTCATGAGTTGTACAAAAACTATGAAAGCTTTTCATAATAAAGGGTGCATAATAACACAGCGGTGGGTGCAGCTTTGAGCTCAGGCTGTGTTTGACTGTAGCTGGAAGTTCTTACCTTGTATTATTGAAAGTATTGTTTTGTACAGTTTTCACTCTTCCATGTGAGGATAAAGTCATTGGGCGACTACTAAGTTCACCACATGACTGGATGACTACTAATCCCACCAAAAGAACCTCTATTTCAGAATTTTTTGCTTTGTTAAGAGTTTTTCAAATGAACATTAGCTAGCTCAGAAGCTAAATTGCTAGCATTGTTAGCATATGTTGGAGCAACTAATGACCTGTAGTTTAACACTCTTAAGAGAAAATGGTAAATTTGCTTGACTTTGCACATGAATTTGGGAAAATATAGGGGTGTGTGTGTGTGTGTGTGTGTGTTGTGTGTCTGGGTTTATGCTAATAACAGTCTCAGAGTATTCCCAAAGCTAGCCTCAACAGGTAGATCCTCAGTAGCACCATTTTTATGAAGATTCCTTGTTAGTGTAACACTAAAGGTCTATTGTTATGTCAATAGAAATTTGACAACAAAAATAATGTTTGTAAAAATTACAGGGAGGACTAAAAAGGGACTAAAATGTTAATTTGTCACCCTGCACATAATGCAAGGATATATCCAGTACTGTAGATCCTTGTCTGCCACTATTATCATGCATCTAGCAAAACTAGACTTGCATCATTCTGTTGTTGTTATTATTATTATCCTTTCCCCTAGATTCTCCATACTCTTCTATAGTTTATCATGCTCTTTCATTTAAAGCCATATGCTTAACAGAAGAGGATATATTTATTAATTTGAAGCAGTCCAGTGTTTTCATTGAGGTTTGCAAAATGTTACATCAAAGGTGTTCCTACAGTTTACACTGGCAGTGCCTTCACTCTACGCAACACAGAGAACAAATGGAGGGATAACTGAGAGATCCGAGCCTAGATTAGCCTAAGTGGTTTGAGAGCAAGACAGAGGGACAAAGAGATACAGTAAAATAGAACATCCAGAGTGAAATTTACTACACTGAGAATGAGACAGATCCACTGAAAGCTCAGCATGAAAGCCAATCTGGAATAAGGCCTTCATCCATCAGCGTAGTTTCGCAGTGTGATGGGACAGAGTGGATATAGCACAGCGTGACCGTGCGGACTGATATTTATCAGATGCTGAATTAATAGGCAGCCTCACCGCTCTCTCCTGCCATGACAGGCTCATCGGAAAGCCAGTGCCAGCCACTCCTCATCATGTGCTGGTGTCAGCAGCAGGCCAGCCTCTACACGCTCACTCATCCCACCCAGGAGATGGAGTCATGAATCATCTTCATGGAAGCTCCACGCTGTCAAGAAGCGCTTCAAATATGCATGTGGTAAATCGAATTGTAAATCAAGTTCCACACATGCAGCTTTTCACGTGACCATGAGTTTAGCGTGACCTGTTGTTTCTTTTGGTGCTGAAATGCTTTGCGCGTATTCTCGCTGAATTTGTCACCAGCATGTTTTACACTGATGATATGACTCCTGCTATTCTATGTACCCACATGCTAAAGCACGTGCTCTCTACTCCAGACTTGCCCTTCTGGCCTAGACTCTTCCCATAACCGTGGACATTTATTTTTTCCGCACCTTCCTCCGGGTGGCCAGTTTCATCAGCTAACTCCTGACATAATCCCAGCATGCATAATGGCTGCTGTCAGCATGGCTGAAAGGGGGACCGTGAAGAACTTCCTCTAGAGTCATCGTTATCGTGTGTAAAGCCTTGTACTTAGCCCTGTCACCTGTAATTAGCATCAATAGTGAGCAGCCGCCGAGCTGACACACTGTACTGTGACATGCTGTCAAAGCACCCTCCCCCTCCCTCTCACTCTCTCGGTGCCTCCCTCTGTTGTGCACCAAAGACAATCAATATTAAGAGGCAATTCTGGCAAAGGACAGCTCTAAGGAAGTTAGGACAAATGTCAAAAACTTATTTGTGCTGATCTGTGTTAATTTTTGTCTGATCAAATGTGTCCACAGTTTTCACATGAATTAACCATAGCATTACTACTGCTACAAGTAAGCAAACTGGAGATGATGTATGAATAAGTTACAAATTCAATTCATCACGTTTGTCAGCATGGTATACCTTTTAACAAAGCTAAACAACAGTTTAGATCAGAAAATGTTTGATTTGACCTTATTTATTTTAGGAACATCACTTTTTGCGTAAAGTTTTGAAAACCACATTTGAGACCAACCTACCCTCTTAGTTGTATAATAATAATGTTAATTAATTTTGTCTTCTGGCTCTGAGCTCAACATCCTGGACTTTGGTCCCCCATACATTTATTATATTATATATATTTTCTGGAGGGGAGGTTGTATTTTACTCAAGTATACTTGCTATTTGAAATTGGAATGAAGTATTCTTCTTCATGAACAAGAAAAATGTACTTTCAACTTCCTTCTTTCTTCTGAATTTCAAAGCATTTATTATCTCTTTTTTAATCTTTTCCTTGCTAATCAGTTTCCAAAACATTAAATTTTTCTTCAGTTCATGCCACTACAAAATGAAAATGTCCCCCCCTGAACTAGTTCATCTTCTATTGCCCACTAGTCAATACACCACCTGGGTTGGGAGGGTTACTTTAACACCCCATTATATTGCCTGATATGAGCCTGTCTAAAAGATCTGTGCGCTTCTGTTCTCAGTCTAGTTCATTTTATTTGGCATATGAAATGCTTTTCACCCCATCTCAATGTTTAACGTCTAACTTACATAGGTCCAACAGGGATACAGACCTGCATCACTCTAATGAAAAACAGTGACAGAAGTGATTTTTTTTCTTTCACTTTAACTGAACAAGATTTTAAATTATCCATTCTTTCACTTATGTTCTGTTTTTGGAACTTTTCCCACCCTTTTTAGTAGTTTATACACCCCAAAACATACATACCAGTGAGCATTCTTGTATTTGATCTCTGTAGGCTTTTTAAATGAACAAAGGTGGTGATCTAGAGATATTCACCTCTGTAACAGTGAGAGGAACAGAGAGAACAGCTTTAGGTAGTTGTGGTGTGATTGATCCCTTCATCTAGAAGCACACTCTGGATTATGAACTGTAATTGTGACAAAGATTGATCCGCCGTAATCAGGAACTTGGTGAAATGAGGTCATGATCGTAGCTGAAGAGTCCCCCAGTGCTTTCTCTAGAGTCAAGTTACAGCATCTGTGAAACATCAAGAGGGCCATAAGGCCTCTATCATTTATCTAACTTATCCACAAGCAGAACAAGTCTCATTTTGGCTAGTCTTACCACTTTTTAATCAGGCCACAGTAGGCCATGATAGTTAATATTCAGCCGATTCCCCGTCAGCTCATAGGATCATTTTGGATGAATATTACAGCGTTACCTACCATTCAAAGGCTTCTAAAATTACTAAACTAAAAATGGATGCTCTCGTATGATTATGACCCAGTGTTATGACATTTATTTCTGTTTTGATGTTTGAAGCAGCACTGATTTTACTTCAGGGGCAAATTGCATTATTGCAGCTGCTGGTGGACATTAAAATCCAATGAGATGCAGGAGTGAGAACATTAGTCTATTAAAATGTTTCTCCATTCGCAGCATCCTAATGACATTAGAGCTTCATTTTTCAGCGGATAACGATATAATGCCTTTCTACCTATTTGTGCCCAAAGGAGGCACTTTTGCATAATGAAAACATTTTATCTGCTTTGCTTTTCTCCGCACAGCCTCACTTGTGCGTAATATCAGTGCAGCAAGTCAGCTTTGTGGTTATAGCAGTTGTAATTACACAGGTTCATTAACTTTCCTTAGAGTCACCAGTTATAGGGTGGTTTGCTGGAAATTTACATTTACAGCATTGAGAAACCAGAACGATTAAATTCAGACATACAGTATTTAAGGTTAGGTTCTTGATCAGTTATGAGTTCTAGATATGTATATGCGTGACTACACATAACAGAAATGTGAAAACTTGTTCTGTCCAGTTTGTAGTTACATTTCGCGTAAGCTTTCTGTAATTTTTCCAGAAGGACCATATACATTTCACCAGGCTGAATGAGCAACAGTCTCTGTACATACACTGTGGGCTGGTTTCCCAGACATGGATTATGTCTAGTTTTGCGCTGAATTGCAATGCCAAGGATGAAACCACCACTGGAATTTTATAAAAGAGTAATTGGTATCTGATGGCCGTACTGGTTACAGAGGTCATCGTGCTCTTGTGTGTGTCATTAATGTGTCATGTTAGCATGCCAAGTCTTACACATAAAGAAAACAATATAACATACAGCTGAATCAGGATTTTGATCACAATCAGAATTTAGTTTACTGGCAAGTAGGTTGTTCCATATAAAAGACTTTCTTAAATACTCTCAAAACTGGAGAGTTGAAATTAAATATATGTGACAGAATATTGTCACTCAATCAGTGTGGTTGAGGTTTTCTCATCAGTAAGGCTGTACGCATATCAGGGATTGTGATGAAAAATAAAACATGTGACTAACAATAAAAATAACCAATAAAGAAAACAAAACAATAATAACAATAGCAGAAAATGTGACCTCTGACCCTGCAATTCACCCTCCTCACCACTAGGGGAGCTCTATACTCTTGGAACATGTTAACTGAGTACTTCCTGTTTCAGCACTATATAAGGCTGGCTTTGGATTGTTATCTTTTTGAAGTATTTCTGATTCCTAGTGTAGCAAGCTGTTTGTTATTTCTTTCTGACCCTTTGACTTTGTTTTGTACTTTGACTCATGCCTCTTACCTTGCCTCTGAGACTCCTGAGTAAAGTAAACTCTTTGTCGTACCACAGCACACAGTGTGAACAGCATGAAATTCTTTCTCTGCGTTTAACCCTTTCACCCACGTGAAGCAGTGGAGAGCCAGGAACACAGCACCCGCGAAGCAGTGTGTGGGGACGGTACCTTGCTTAAGGGTACCTCAGTGGTGCCACTAGCAGTCCTAAGATTCAAACCTACGGCTTTCTGCCTCTATTGGATTCTGTTTTTAGCCTTGCTTTCATGTAGCTGTCTGCCATTGCCTGAACCTGCTTTGTTTTTGGATACTGAATCCAGATTCCCTTTGTCATGCCTGTTCACCAAATGCTGACTTGGTACTGTTTAAGCTTTTGAGACTGACTTTTACTTGTAAACTTTTAACTACAAGTCTTCACAGAAAACTGGAAACTAGCTAGTGTTTGGTACTTTCTTAATACATATGTTTGTTCTCTAAAAATGTAATGCTAGCATGGGACCTATGATGCACCATTAAATCATCTCTGTCTATCAAAATGTTTGGGGTACAAAACTCAGCTGAGCTGCTGCTGCAAACATGAGCAATATGCTGAGTATACTCTGATATTAGCCATGAAATATATAACTAGATATGTATGTGTAGATATGTATAAGTAATTCATTTAACTGTAAGTTACTTATCTACAATGTTTATACCCCTCCATTGGTGTATATAGCATTGTGTATTTCATATTGAGTTTTTATTGGATGTTTGTAGACATTTTATATTGTTCTTGTCTCCGTGTGTCTGTGCCATCATAACATAAGCAATTTCTTCCGGGATCATTGAAGTTTTCTGATTTTGATGATTCTGATATAACTTTGGTTCAACATCTACAACGACCACATTTTTCTCTTGCTAGACTGACTAACATATGAATGAACTAGTGAACTAGGTAATTCTGACAAAACAATATTTGATCTCCTGTAACCACCTGCAAATATATTCCAACAATCCAGGAACTGGTAAGAGCCTGGCTTTGGCCTAATAGTGTTCACTTATAAATCAGAAGGTTCTAGGTTCAAAACTAAGGTCTACAAAGCAAGATCCAGTCTTTATAAATGTTTTTATCCTGGTGTGGCTTAGTGTTAGTCCTTCTGAAAATGCAAAAACCAGAGTGCTGATATTATGTAAAAACTGGGCAGAAAGAACTAGATTTTAAGATTTGAAAGTAACTACTGTGTTAACTAATATTACTACAATCTTATTGTAAAGTGTGTCCCTTTTAACTGGAGTTGATAAACCAGAGCGATCTTAGATGCCATCTCTCTGAATTCTGATATCAAGCTGAAGCAAAATTGGCATATGGATTAAAAAACGAGTAAATCTTTAAAGCACATCTGGATAGAGCTTATCTTTGAGTAGCGCTGTGAGTGGGTATATGTGTTAATAATTTGCACAGATAAGCAGAACTGTTCCTGAAAAGTGGTGCGTCTTTGAAAGTTAATAGATGACATTATAGAAGACTCTATCGCGCTCTGCGTCTCATCTTCAGGAAACAGCCGTGAACTCTGGAGTGCCTCAGAAAAGGCAGTATGGGCGGCAGGCTTAGACGACGGAGAAAGCACTCAGTGGTCACGCACACACACGTGCATGCAGGCACAGTCATATGCACACACATATGCACGCACACACGCACCAGATGGAGTGACTGCAGTCTGCTGCTTATAAACGTTAGTGAGAAAATTCAATTATCACAGGCCCACACACTTTATGCCGTTTTGCCTGAAAACATGGACTGAGCGGCTTCTTTCTCCCAAGCCTGATGTGGTTAACTGGATCTTATGAAGGCAAAGTGATTGTGGAGAGAGGTTTTAGAGCAGGTGGCTGTAAGTGCACAGCAGAGTGTGTGCTACAAGAGCAGAAAGGACTAAGATGCCAGAAACGGGGCTAAGAGGGCTTTTGCTGCACTTTACCAAGCTGGTGGTTAAACAAGGACTGATTAGAAAGAATGACTGGAGCAGAGAAAAAAGCAAAAACAACTCATACTTCAGTTTTGACCAGTTTAGTTCTCTGTTTTGGGGGTGCAGGTATGTCCATTATTGTATTTTACACTTATAAAAGAGATCTTGAAGGTTTTAATATATTTCAGGGCAAAACTTTTTTGATTTTTTTTTTCCAATTTTGCATTCCTCCGGTTTTCATTTTTACATATTTGTCACACACAAGCAAAATGTAATTTAAGATAACACGAATAATGCAGTTTTTAAATGTATATCCTTTAATAATTTAAAATACCTGCTACCCCTGTGGGAAAAAGTATTTGCCCCTTATTAATTCAATCCACCATCGACTAAATTTAGAAGATAACTGGGATTGATTAGACTAGACACACCCAGGCTTGAAAGGGTTACAAAGCCATTTCAAAGGCTCTGGGACTCCAATAAACCGCAACGTGAGCTTTTGTCTCCAAATAGAGAAAACTGAGCAAAACTGACACTGGGCAAAATAACCCATGATGAACATATGGGCTTTTCTCACATTTGCCAAAAAACTCATAGGAGATCCTTTTTAAAAGACAGGGTCCCATAACAGCATTCCACAGAAAGAACATCACGCTAAAAGTCAAACATGGTGGTGGTAGTGTGATGGTGTGGGGTGGTGATGGTTTGCTGCTTCAGGGCCTGTGTGACTTGTCATAATTGATAAAACCATAAATTCTGCTCTCTACCAGAGAATCCTGCAGCAGAATGGTTGGTCATTAGTCCATGATTGAAAGCTCAAGTGCAATTGATTTATGCCACAAGATAACATTCAGAAATATAAAAGGAAGTTCACCTCTGGCTCAAAAGGTTGATGCTAGGGTTGTCAGGTCCACCATGAATCGATTCTCATTCCACAGATGATTGTGGGTGACTGTGGTAAATTTTGAATGTAGCCCAAAAGAATGCAACCTGCTAACATGTAAGATATGATGATTTATTATTATTTAAACTTTCACGTCACTTTGACTTTGCTTCTGCCAAAGCTGTGTTTGTTGAAAGTAGCTGTATCCAACAAACCTTTGCTTGGATAGTGCGCTATATTATTTCAGCATTTATTGTACAATGTTTGTAAAAACAGATGTTACAAAACCTGACATTATGAATCCACAGACTCTTGTTAATAAAGTGTTCATAAATCGTTATGCATGTAACTATTTTTCATGAGTCATTTTACATGCTTTTGCCAGGCATTCTATGTTATGTCATAACATTTATAAAGCATTATGAAGTAAGAGCGTAAATGTAAATGGTTTATTGCCCTGTTTTGTCTGCTACAAGTGCTCCAGGCATTTTCTGTGACACATTTTTGTTAGCCTTTAACTTTGCATTTCTATACAAGCATTCAAAAAATAACACTTCATTTTTCCTGGATCTAAGCTCTGCCTTCGACACTGTAAATCATATTATTTTTCTTTCCTGTCTCTCTGTTTTTGGACTTTCTGGCACTGTTCATTCCTGGTTTACCTCATATCCTGCTGATAGCAATTCATTAACATTCGAAACAACAGATCTCCTGCTCCCCCTAACCAAGGTGTCCCTCAGGGATCTGTCCTTGGCCCATTGCTCTTCATAATCTATATGCTTCCACTTCATCACATTATCAGACATCACGAGCTCAGTTTCCACTGTTACACTGATGATACCCAGACCTACTTTACCACCCCACTGCAGCCACCTCGCCCCATTTTCTTACAGCCTGTATTCACAACTTTAAAAGTATGGCTGACTTCAAACTTTCTTAAGCTTATTACAGACAAAACATAATTCCTACTATTTGGTACCAAAGATGCCACTTATAAACTCTCAGCTTTTAGTTTAAAAATAGGGTTCTTGTCATGCCCTCATTTTCTGTTCAGAATCTTGGCGCTCTGTATGACCCTTCACTGACCTTTGACTCTCACATCAGTACTCTAAGTAAAAATGCAGTTTTTCACCTTCATAATATCACATATCCATCCATCACTTTCCATGAAGGATGCAGAAACACTTACTCATACTTTAATAACCTCCCAGCTTGACTACTTCAATCCTTTGTTTTACGGTCTCCTAACAAAAACAACAGCCAGACTTCAGTATGAACAAAACTCTGCAGTTTTTGCTTATACTAAAACGTCTGAACACATCTCCCTCATTCTCTTTAAACTTCAATGGCTACTCATTTCATATTATATTCATTACAAGCTGCTTCTCATTACTTTTAAAGCTCTGCTGCTCCTCCCCATTTCACTGTATTACTCCACGCACACACTTCCGCCCACTCACTGCGTTCCTCTGGAGCCGGTCTGCTCAAAGTTCCCAAATTTTGATTATCTGATTATCTATATGTCTCAGTGTTTCACATATGTTTCAGATTATTTATGTTTCAGTGTCTGTGAAGGTTAAGGTTAGGGTTAGGGGTAGCGGCAGGGTTAGACTTTATTTTTGCATTTTTACACAACTGCACTGTTTATAAAAACCATTGCAATAATGTGATGTATCTTTAAATATTTTTATAGTGCTAATTCACAAAACTATAAATTCCTCTCTCTACCAAAAAATCCTGCAGCAGAATGGTTGGTCATCAGTCCGTGATCTAAAGCTCAAGCGTAACTGATTTATGCCACAACATAACATTCAGAAATATAAGAGCAAGTTCACCTCTGGCTCAAAAGGTTGTCGTCAGGGTTACCAGGTCCACAAAAAATCCATCCTTATTCTTACTCCACAGTATCTTCTCTTGTGTTTTCTCATTTGCATTTGTCACTGGTAGCAAGGTAGTTAAATGTCACCATGAATATAACTGCAGCAAACTGTACCTACTTGTCTGCTCTCATATTGCCTGCAATTCAGCATTAGGATTAATGCACACTAATGAAATGAATTAATGATTTTTTAAATGTTATAATGTTTGTAATGAAAATTGTGGGTGACCATGGCAAATTTTGAAAGTAGCCCAGAAGAATACAAACTGCTAATATGGTGATTTTCACATAGTCACATTTGTTTGACATAGTCACATTTTGACTGTGCTTCTGCCAAAGCTGTTGAAAGTGACTCTCTCAACAAACCTTTGCCTGGATAGTGCTTTATACTGCTCAAAGTTCTCAAATTTCGATTATCTGATTATCTATATGTTTCACTAGTTTCCGTAACAGTTCAGGTTAGGGTTCGATGTAGCGGTATGGTTAGAATATATTTTTGTATTTCTACACAAGCTCTCTGTTTATAATAACCAAAGCAATAACATGATGTATCTTTTAGATACTTCTATAAAGTTTTCTTCTTCTGCTTCATCACTCTCCTGTTCGATGCCTCTAGCGGTTTCTCCCATTGAACGGATAAAAACTGCCCATTAATCCACAGGACATGGGTACACACGTACTGACGTGCAGGATGTGTATATATGCATATACTCACACACTTGGAGAATCATGCATATGTACCCATATTGCTTAAGTGATTTCCAAATGTTCGAGGGCTTTTCATGAAACTTTGGAAAAACAAACTTTTTTGTACACCATGTGTTGACAGAATGCAATTAAAATTTGTTTACTCAAAATTAGCTTTATTTGCTTTCTTCTCAGGCACTGCATTATAGTGTGGAGTATTCAATATATATTAATTATGTGGGGAAAAAAAACTGACAAAGAGCTGCCTGCAGCCAGATATCAACGACTACTTAGAGCCTAATGTGTCTAATCTCTGACATGCCTTAAATGAATGCACCAGGCTGATCTTACGCTGCCTAAGGTTGCCTGCAATCACTAAGGACCCAGCATGCTCTGAGGCCCTCCCTCCATAAGCCCACTTCCTGTGCCTCATTTCCTCCCTGAGCTGCCGCGGCTTTTTGGCAAGCACAAATACAATTAATCAGATGATGCGAATTTCTCATTTCCTGTCGTGCCTTTTGAGCCAAAGTAAACGCATCTCCATTAACAGGCTGACACTGATGACTCAATGACTTCATTTGCAAGTAATGGAGTAAGAAACAGTGGTGCCACAAATTTAATCTCAGTCAAACTAGTGCATAATTTGGTCGACAAATTGGATTACCTGCACAGCTATGCCTTTTCAAAATATTTTGAAACATCCTGTATTTCTCTTTAATTTGTACTCAAGGTCATTTTGACATTTATGTTGCTTTATGTACAACAAACACTCAATTTATTTTTGCAAAACCATTTTCAAACCTCACTTTATCCCTTTGAAGAAACCACTGTCTTTTTCTACTGTACCTTTAAGACTAATGCCTGTAAATGATGTTTCTCGTGACAAGCTGCCCTATAAAAATAGCTGGAACACTTGTGGTGGCCCAGGGTGGAAGGCCCCAACCGTTATTTATTTTGATTTTTACTTAGTCAATTTTCTTTACTCGATCACCCTTTTTGAATCTCCCGGGACACCGACCATGAAAGAGATACCAAACTGTACAACAGGTAGTAAGACAGAGACTTTATTCAACTGCTGGGTTTTCTTGTTTTCACAATCCTACACTTGTCCCCGGTTCCTGAACCCCCTCCCGGGACACCCGTGGCACACTGCAGTTCCCACACAGCCCACACTTCCCACGGCAAAAATCACAGCAAAGCCATGCACACCAATTTCTACGTATAAAAGGAATAGCCTATAACACAGCAAGTTAAGGGGCGAGGGAGTAACCATTAAGGGGACAAAGAAAAAATATACAATTATTTTTTTTCAGCAGATGAAGTGCACTAAACAACCCAAAATTAAATTCATTAATAATACTAATAAATTTAAATAAGCAATAATCAACTAAAGATTCAAAAAGGGAACAATAAAAAAATACTAAAGAAAATTTGACTCCAGTCCAGGGCCTCCGTGCTCCCACCACGAGGCCCTTAAATCAAAATAAATTTACCCAACTCAGTCCAGTCACAACAATAAATTCACCACAAAAACTTGCCCCTCTCACTGCCAGGCTGACAACGCCACGACTGCGCCCAGACGCCGTTCCTTCAATGAGGGAAAATCCGAAGCTTGGCCCGTTGCTCACATGCTCTCCCACGGCCTCGGAAGCGTCGCGGCCACGGCAGGCCGTCCTCAACCCACGCACCCGGCTCGCATCGTTCTCCGCCACGCCGCCTCCGTCTCCGTCCAGCAGCTCACGAACCATACGGCAAAGCACACGTAAACCTCAGAACCTCGATTCGCCTCCGGCCACACGGCTAGATTCCCACACACACTCAGTAGACTTAGCCTCTTTCCTTTCGTTAGCCATTAGCGAGCGTCGGGTCTGCGTGGCGATCTCCGTCTCGCTCGTGCTGCTCGGTCCCGTCTCTCGTCTTCCTCCTCTTCCCCCGCCCGAGCCGCTACCGGGGACTGGTCATCCCGAACGCGAACACCCAGGTAGTCTGCGAAAACAAGGGAAGAGACGAGAGACACAAACACACACACAGCCGCTCCAGCTCCAACTGCTCACTTT
>JBBPCZ010000148.1:19635859-19655552 GCA_037974445.1 Brycinus macrolepidotus | reverse complement strand
AACTAATGATTGTAAGTTGCTCTGGATAAGAGCGTCAGCCAAATGCCCCCTTTTTATACATACATATATATATATATATATATATATATATATGTATGTATATATATATATATATAATTTGCTCACAAGAACTGTCTAGATAATATTGAAATAGGTGTTCTCTAGTAGTGTACCACTGAGTGCCTTCATGAGGCCCACTGAGTGCAAAATCCAAGCACCTGAAAAATTCAGAAATAGTACAACGGTCTACAAAAACCATGACAATGTGAACAGCCTGCAGCAGCTACACACCAGACTCATCAAGCATATGACTCCACATGGTGGCACACTGGTTAGCGCTGTTACCTTACAGCAAAAAGAGCCTGGGTCTGATGCCTGGCCATGGCAACCCGGGTGCTTTCTGTGTGGAGTTTGCATGGTTTTCCCGTCTCTGTGATGATTTCCTCCCACAACAAAGGTTTGCATGCTAGGACCAGTATTCCTGGCAGTGACCTTGACCAAGGCACTGGAAAAAAATGCTGAACACACTGGGGACAGTGGTCTTACTGATTTTTAGCTTTGGTTAAATGCAGAGGTTGCATTTCACTGCTCAGGGTGTGTGTGACAAACGCACTTTTACTTATTCTGATGTCAGGACATCAAACCAAAAACAAGAAACACCAATTTTAGAAGATATTTCATTTTAAATTAATCATTAAAGACAACCAGTCTAACATTTTAAAAGAAAGCCATTTAGTTTGGGTTGTACGGCCTCAGCCACTCCTGCTAGTCAACAGTAAAGTCTGCTGCATTCCCATGCTAATTAACCCTTTTTGGCTTTGACAAGCTGGAAAATTGACTGCTGAGTAAAAATTGCCGGTGAAAATAAAATCAAATACAGTTTGTGCTCCTGGATTTTTTTGTGTGCCATTGTCCAAATCAGTGCTTCTTTTCAGGAAATGACTGATTAATCAATATCATTCTCCCACCTTAAGGAAGGAGGACCATACTTCACACCCAGAGAGAGGACAAATATGCTTTTATTGGCTCCTAGCCACAGATGGCTGGGGCATCAGAAATCACAGTCTCTCAGTGATTGAGCCAGTTTTTAGGCAGATGCACCAATCAATAGCCCACACGTCCTCCATTCTCTTTGAGGCTGAGCCCACTTAAAGGGTGAAATCCTGAAATCACCAGTAGGCTTTCGTACTAAAATAGAACACCATTTGACTAACAGTTCATATTATTATTTGAGACAAATCATTAGTCAGAACAACACATTGTATCTCCATTTTTTTTTTTGTGTTTACTCTATGTTAAAAAGTTCATGATAAATATGGTCCAAACTACTTGGAAAAAAATCTTTTAACACTGACCTCCTTTAGATGTTAAAAAGGTTTTTGTCTCTCCTCCAAAGCCATTTTGGAGATTCAAGGTTTAGTTCCAACAACAATGATGCATAGCTGTTGAGGCTTGGAAGACACATATCTACTGGCTCATATAATGTAAGAATGAAGTGTAGCCAGATAAACAATACAACAAACTCAAAGATACAGTGAACTTTTTTGCAAGTCATTTAGTTGTGTGTTTAGAACCCTTGCTGAGAAGCCCACAGGGAGAGATTTCAGCAAGCCTTGGCTTTCTCCCAGGGCCTACTTCAGCTTCCACAACAATCTCTCTCTCTCTCTCTCTCTGTCTCTGTCTCTCTCTCTCTCCCCTTCTTTAGCTCTCTCTCTCTCTCTTTTGACTGAGCAGCAGAGTGCGAGAGGATTAAGAAGAAGTCCTCTGGGCTCAGGAGAATCTGTGCTGAGTCATGGGAGGCTGCACATGCAGCTTTGAGTCTTATGGGACTGTTTCTTCAGCCATGGAGCAAACCCTCACCTTCGCATGGTCTGTGGAAGTTTCTGGTTGCCAATGGTGATCCCATGAGCGATCAGGATCAAGCCATACTGCACTTAGTTACCGGTTTAGACACACCTGTACCAGTGAATCATGTGCTAGCCACTTTTAGAAAGCCTTTAGTTAGCTGACATCTATCAATAGGACGTTACCCACTGGAAAAAGATGTGACCATTTAAAACCCATTGTTGCCCCTAAACCATTTTAAAACAAGCTGAAACTAATGCTGCCTAATGCTAATGTTCCATGTCTCCCTTCAACAGCTGACACAGCTCATGGCATGACCCTTAAAAACAGTACACTTACTGCTGTCAATCTACCTGACTCATTTTAAAACAAACAAAAGGTGCAGTGTAAACTAACCAAAATAACTGCTCCAAAAACTGAAAGTGAAAAGGTGTAAATCTAGTTAGAAGTGTGACAGAGCAGAGAAGAACGGAAAAGACGACTGGTGTTTTTGCTCAACAACAGGTGGAGGTGAGGTAAAAGGGAGATGCTATTAAATTAATATAAATGTTCTCTACCCTTGTACAAAATGACAGAATCTGAAGGTCAAAAGTTTCTATACTTCAATCAAAGATGAAGAAACAAGACGTTTGGCTTTTAAATGATATGATACAGTGGACTGAGCTTAATATGACCAGTTACATAAACTAATAAGGTAAAAAAAAATTGAATTTAAGCTGAAAAAGACTATGAAAATGTATATTCGCTTAGGGGTGTCCAAACTTTTTTCTGCTCCAGGTTATGCCATATGTCTTTCCATATCAGCTTTAGAGCAAAATACAGCATGATAATAATGCAGGTCGGGGGTTTACACATGGAGTCATCACATTTGACATGTGTTTATGAGTCAGTGTTAAGGATTAACTCTGGTCTCTAGAGTGGACCTGTGACGGAGAGCAGCAGGCACTGATAATGCAATTATAATCTGCTAAATCTCTCTTGTAATTGAACAGATGGAGGGAGGCCTTTGCTGTCCTGACCAAAAAAAGACGTTCCTTTTATAGCTGTAGGATGAGTCAAGTCAGAACAGAAATTTTGAGGACACTGTCTTTTAACTTTCAGCTGGTACACCTTTTCCTTTTTTTTACCCTTTCTACAATTTTTATTTTACCGCACACTTTCAGAGTAGGCTCACTCAGCCTTTGTCAGCAGAACTGCACATTCATTAACACTTATTAACTTTGAAGAGCAGGCCAACATGTGTGTTGCTGGAATGGAATCTTACCGATCTGTAGATGGAGCCGTGAAAAGGCAGGGGAATAGAGTGATGTCTGAAAACATGCTCTGATGAAGTGCTGGCAAGTAAATGGAGCCTTTGAACCTCTCCAGTACGAATAGGCTGAATGCTTAATCAACGATGAGTCTTGGAAAGTAAAAAAAAAAAAAAAAAAAAACACGCAACAGGCCCGGGATGGGAGATAAACACATGCAAGCCACTGGCCCCACTGACGATACTTGCTTTCATATGAATACAATGGCCCTCTGATCAGAACAATGATTACCCTGGCCCAGCTCTCTCTCTCCACTGGCGGCTGAATCTCCCCATTCCTATCATTTTAATTAATCCTGTAATATTTCCAGAGCCTGTTCTGTATAGGCCTCTAATGAGAAATCTCATCAAAAGATGGCAGAAACAGGCAATTTTGAGTTGTGGCTGGTGTGACGCATTGCCCGTCTCTTCTCTTTTCACTACACACCAATTCATCATGTTTCTTCAGTTCACCATCACATGATCTGGCCATGGTGAGTAGATGGACCATGGTAATGGGGTCCGCATTAAGACAGCACGCGTTTATAGTGCACTATATTTTCAACTCCTTTTTTTCCCCAGTGCTTCGCTGTTATGTACCGATAGCCATCTCATTGACTTTAATCAGCCATCCATCAATGTGACAGCGTTCTAAGAATAAAGGTTTTCAGGCCCAAGTTAATTAATCTGCCTTCTCCTGTCTGCTTGCACTGCTCAATCATGGAGCAAATAAAGGCAGCCATGAATGTAATTGTTTGTTTTCTGCACAGTTTTTGGGGGAAATTGCCAACCTTTTTTGTCTCTTGGATCTGTGGAGGTTGTCCTTTGCTTGCATTTACCCAAAGCCCTCCCCTGAAGCAAATAATGCATTTTCATACGGATCAGTTTTCATCAGTGCTCGCTATTCCAAACCAATTTCGACAGTGACATTCATACTGCATAGTGTGAGTTTTGTAATAATGTGCAGTTCAAGTGTAAAATCTCATAATTAAATCTTCTGTATCTCGATGTCAGTGTCAATAAAGTTCTCTTTTACTGAGACAGAATACGAGAAGCATCTCTTTAGTTTAAAGAAATATATTTACTTAGATTTTCCCCACACAACGCTTGGCCTGCCCGCCAGAAAGAGTGGAAAGAGTCAGTTCCGAGTGAATGTTTTCTCATTTAAATCGGAACTTGGCCCATTCCCCACAGTGGACACTAATTTATTTTGCAGTCAGGGTAATGTAATGGTTGGCATAGAAATCTTGTTTTTGGCGGCTGAGGACACCGCTTTGGGGCATTGTGTTCTCACACAGGCTTGTCACACTTCTGGCTTTGAGGTGATAAGGGCCTGACTCAAGCTAAGTTCAAAGCCAGACATAACTGCAGAGGAGGAAATGAATTTCTGGCAATCAAATAAATGTAACCCTTTCTCACAATTTAAGAAATGTTTTATGAGAATTTTGTTGGAGCGCACTACACAGGTGTCTTATCTTGTCTAGTGAAATGCTATGTTCTTGCATATTATCATGCAGAAGCCAAAAGTTCATATTGTAACACTTATGTGTGAGGTTAGACAAAGCAAATTCATGTTTAAAATAAAAGCTTCTAAAAGGGTTCTTGGCTTGTACCAATAGTTACAGGAGATAAAAGGCTCTTCACACTCGCACATCTTATTAATAATAATAGTTCTTTAAAGGACCATTCACTGGTCCATTAACATCCAACTCTAAAGAACTTTAATTTTAAGAGTGTATACATGTGTGTAAGTTTAATTTAGAGCTATTATATGCATCTTATACACATTATTGTCTTAACCCTTGGGTTCTCCAATTCCACTTAGCAAAAGAAGTACGGTTTACAGGTCATTGACTTTATATGTCTTGAACAATACTTGTGATGAGCAGTTGGTATTTATCTGTTTTGTCCATCCAATAGTATGTAATATGGCATCAATATCTGGGGAAATATCATTTCTTGCAGTAGTGTTTTCACATGGTAGAGACTGAGAACCATAAATCACCATACAAAATGCTATTTTTGACAAAAGTATTGTGTACAGTATGTGTAAAATGACTGTGAGATGACTGTCGAAGGGCATTTTATCAGATGTAGTTATTATATAAGAACAGTGTGTGCGTGTGTGTGTGTTGGAGTAAAGCACCATTATTTAAACTGCTGTAAGTTCAGTATGTTTCCTTTCTGTACAGCATAGGGTCAACTGACACTAATAAAAGGCCTATGTCCTAAATTAATCAATTTTATAACTTGTATCTTTTTTCCCCTAAGATCCACGTTTCAAAAATTCAAATTAAACACCAAAAACTATTCTCAAACATGACCATTTTTTGATCTCTCTTTGGGTTGTATTTGCCAAGGAGCACAAAAACCTTTTGCACTAGCTAAGTGTAAAGTGTAAAGCGTCCATTTGTCATACGTGAACACACCACAGCACACAGTGTGAACAGCACGAAATTTGTTCTCTGTATTTGACCCATTCACCAAGTGAAGACAAGAACACAGTGCCCAGGGAGCAGTGAGTGGGGACGGTACCTCAAGGGTACCTCAGTGGTGCCACTAGCAGTCCAGGGATTTGAGCCCATGGCCTTCTGATCGCTGGGGCAACTCCATAACCACCAGGCCACCAGCTGCTAAATGTAATAATCACAATTTGGCTCTACCATGACACTGCACTTATGATGTATGATGTACTGGGTGAGTGAGTGAGTGAGCAACTGAGTGAATGAGCAAGCAAGCAAGCTAGTTAGTGAGTGACTAAAGAATAAGCAAGTTAGCTAGTTAATTAAAAGTCGTACTCTAAACATTGTTGACCATCATGCATTTTTGAATGTATTTGATACATTTGGTGTTTTTTTGTTAGTTTTTCAGTGGTTTTTGAGTTGTATGGGATGATGCTGCCAAAAATGAATGTGAAAAGAACAATGAAAGAACTGCATTAAAAAGCATATTTTAATACATATTTAACACACCCTGTAGCACACCCTAAACTGCATGTTCATGAAGCCAGGTGCTCTAAAACCTGCAGCTCAGTGGCAACTTTGTGTACACGCTCAAAAAGGCATGATGATAAATCAGCTGTGAGGGCTTTTGCGCATGCAAGGTGATGCTGCACACATTTAACAATGCAGCGTACAGGGTGCAGCCCTTTGTCCTTTAGAATTAAATGTTCAGTTTTTGGTACTGCACCTTTAAGACTGATGTATGATGTGTATTGCGTCTAACTCTAATAGTGGTCTGGGTCAAAACAATCCTCATAACTCAAGCTGAAATGGGTGGAGCTGAATATGCAGACATGAATAAATGCCTTGATCTAAAAAACTCAAAATGATTTTTTACATCTTAATTTCCATATATAGATCATATAGAGTGAAGTGGAGTGAATGGTGTGTTTTGAAACTTCAACAGCGTTTACATACTGCATTCAACCCAGCATTATTGTGATCCTCGCTCTTACAATTTTGCACAAGATCTTCAAAAAAAAAATCATAAACTCTGCATTCATTATTTCATCTCTCATTCAGTGTAATCCTTCAGCACTGCTGGGAGGTCAGCCTTTGTGGAATACTCAATAATCCTCAATAGGGAAGAGCACAATGGGAGAATTTCATAATTAAACTGGTTTGTGCTCGGTCCAGATATGCGCTCTTGGTAGTCTTTGGTCAAATAATGCAGCTGTGATGTCTGATGCCACGGGCATTTGTCTCGCAGCTTCTTGCACCTTTTCTTCCTTTTGAGTGACGACTCTCTACTGCTGCTCTCTAAGTTCCTCAGGATTTTCTCGGCACACTTCATAAAAATGAACTCCTGATCTAGTGTTATTTGACTCTAAGCCTTAGACTATTGCTTAGAGAAAAGTCCAGACAGACTATCCATTATCTTACAGCAAACATGGCTGAAATCCATAAGGTCAAGAACGAACACAGTGATCTCTGTGAGCACTGGGACAGTTATCTCAGAAAGCTATTTAAAAATGGTTTTGCATTTTTAGTGTTTTTTTATTTAATGTGTTTGTAGAGAAATGACAAGATACAGCAGGATGCATATAACCGACACAGCAAGCACACCCTAATGCCTCTGCTCTTTCCTGCTGGACTAGTTTACAAGTTGAGTATCGACCAATCAAATTGCTGATACATGGTGAGGAGCTGCCAACCCATATTCAAGCTTCAAGTGTGCACCTAGCAGGAGATTATGGGAGTGTGAGATAATTACATTTTTATCAGCTCACAGGTATAGTTTGACAAGTGACATGTGTCCCAAATTTTAGCAGACCATGGCTACTGCAGATTCTGAACATGTACAAATAAAATGAAATAACACAAACTCCACCCTACAAAAAGCACACATATGTTTGATTTTTGCAGTTACAGTTCTGAAAACTGAGGTTGCTACAGCACCCCTACTCCCCAGTTTATGAGCCCAAAATAAGATGCCAAAGACCAGCCATGTGAATGTATCCAAAGCATCTTAAAATCCCGGTTCAGCCAGTTCTGTCATAAAAAGAAGGGCCCATAGGGGTTCAAATTATGCAGTAATTCCAAATTCAGTAAAGCTCATAATCTCAAAAATACCCACAAGAATATTGTTACCTTTTAGACTTTTGCTTCATATCTTATCATTAAACCAACTACCCTTAGTTCACTGAGGAATCAACTATTTGGATGTTTCCGATGCCTATGGAGGGCAGTGCATCATTTCAAATTTGAGAGACTGTAGTGTTCACAATGCTGATTAACAAATAAAAAATGTTCATGAAATAAAATAATATTCAGAGGAAGAGGAAAATGCCAAGGTAAAACGAATTGCCTCTGAGGAAGTGTGAACACGTAATCATGGCTTTTAATCATAATTAAGTTCTTATTTTCATGCCTAGGGTATTATTCAGTCCTGTTTATGTGTCATTAGAACTGTTTTGTACAACACTATGCACTTCCTGAGGAGAAACGTGCTATTTACATACCAGTGTCAGAATGAAATGGATTGCTTAGAATACAAAACCTAATTGTCTAAACACAAAGGGTAATATGAGCATAATTGCCATATTTCTGTAGCTGTTTTTATCTTCCTTTTCTTCATCTTCTTCAGGCACTGAAACGCTGGTAATCAGGACTGCTGTATTGCCAGACAACAGGGAATAAAGACCCATTTAGAGGAATATATTGATGTGAATGTATGTCTAGATTTAGCTAACGGTCATTATTTTGAGCCACCAGTTTATGTAAAAGCATACATGGTTTTGTGTGTGTGTGTGTGTGTGTGTGTGTGTGTGTGTGTGTGTGTGTGTTTCTTGTGGTGTTTCTTAGGTTCCCGGTCAGGTTACTGGTTCAGTGAGTGTATTTCTATTTGTTATTTCTAATTGTTGTGTATTTTGTATTTGTTAAATATTTAAATGTGACTGCTGACTGTTGACATATTAGGGAACCATGGGGCTAAAGACCCCCTGGGGTAAAACACCCTCTGGATTACGGCACCAAACATGAATGCAGACCACTTATAAACATATTTATTGTTTTGTACTATAAATCATTGCTAATCCATGCGGTCTGGTCTTAGAAAATCAAATCTGAATGGAGATATCAGTTTTAAACACAATACATTTGGTACAATACATTTAGGTTTCTCAGGACAAGCCCTGAAATTATTACGTATATATCTCTTAACTAAAGTCTTGATTAAGATTTACAAGTGTGTTTAAGTTGATGAAATCATTCATTATCAACTTATGGCCTTCTTGGTGTCAGGGTTAAAAGCCCCTCTTTCCCTTTTAGCTGACATTACAAACAAAAGTTTTGTGGTGTCAAACATCATGGATAATATTATTAAAATAATTAACAAATGTACTGAACCCTCTGTCTATAGGAGCTGACGTAGCTGGCTTTTAGCTGCAGGGTCTTCTGACAAAAATAAAATATATGAAAAAGCAGGAGATGGGATCAAATGGGAAAGGGGGCTAAATTCTTTAAATACCCAGGGGATTTTTGCTTCATGATGGAAGGCCCTTTACCCCAATTGCTTC
Source organism: Brycinus macrolepidotus (assembly GCA_037974445.1). Lineage (NCBI taxonomy): Eukaryota > Metazoa > Chordata > Actinopteri > Characiformes > Alestidae > Brycinus > Brycinus macrolepidotus. The sequence goes on along the minus strand of JBBPCZ010000148.1, from coordinate 19,646,400 downwards.
CCTTGCTTTCTTAATGTTTGTTTTGGTTTTCAGTCAAAACAAATGTCCCTTAACCTCTCTTTTGATACAGTTTTTTTTATTCCATCAGTAGACATTCACCCGTTTTTGGAACCAGCAAAAGAAACACATCCTATGCAGGGTCTTAGCTCCTGCTGTTCCAGTTTTTCTAGAGTCTAGACTGAGAACATTAGAGTGCTTAGACTGAGCTAAAAGGTGATGTTGTGTACATTGGTGGTTGAAAAGGTAGCTACTAAAGGATCTGTTTGTGATAAAAGTAGGGCAGGGCAAGAGAGGCAGTTTGTGCTGGACGAAATGTTCTGTTGGGTTCACTGAGATCAGTGGTGTGCTCTAAATGTCATCTCACGGGGGATCCCTCCACCCAAATCAAAGAAGCTTCATCTGTGAAGTAGAACACGTGTTTGTCCTGCCTTCTCCACCCCTCACTCCTGCCTCAAATCAAATCAATCACCGGCTCACTGCTGCTCAGCGGCACCCGCACACACGTGTACGATAATGCATTTTAAATAGGATGTATCGCAACTTGAACGGCCAGAATCAACCATGTGATAAACGGAGAGATGAAGATTCGCTGGAGCAGGAGACACCGTGTGTTTTGTTTGTATATTCAGGTATATTGTGAATTGAGGGGTGAAAAATGAAATTAGTTTTTTCCTCTCTCTCTCTCTCTCTGTCTTTTCCCACCAGCAGCTGTGCAATGTCTTCCTTTGCTCACTCACCACTGAAAATTTGATTCAGTCTCTCTGTTGAATAATTTACTGAACGGCTGAATTGTATAATATTCAATTAATTATTAATCTGCAAGTTAAGTAATTAAAACAGATTAGCCAATTTGCCTATTTGCCTTTCTTTAAGCTGTGGACCATTACTGCTTTAATTAAAGTTCATTCAGAGATTACCACTTTTAATGGGACAACTCGCCAGCAGTTTGGTTCACATTTTACCAAAGTCAATTTGAGCTTTGCAGAGCAAATCCCAGTTCCGTTCCTGTTCTTCCATCGTTCCACTGTTCTGAGCCTAGAAGTGCCCTTAAAGGTTCCTAAATGGTTCTTGGTTTGGACTTATGGTTCTATAAAAACCTTTGATTGCTACATTCTTAGGTTCTTTGGATTTTAGGCTCTGGATATTCCAAATTGTAAAATTTCTTCAGCTTCAACCAGAACTGATGTTCTGACACTCTCCGGTTGATTTTCCTAATACAATCAAGAGTTTGTAGCTCTGTCAGTGGTGCCAAGCTGTCCAATGGCAGTCAAACAACCCCTCAGCGCTCAAACCAAAGCCTCATACTGCCACCACCATTTTTCACAGCTGGGATGAGGTTCTCATGATGGAATGCAGTGTTCTGTTTTTGACAAAATGTTTCTCATTTAACCCATAAAAGTTGATTTACTCTACCAGTTCACGTGACACTGTTTCAGTAGTTTTCAGCAGTCATCCAGGTGATTTCAGGAAAGGCAGCAAAGTTCTCCCAGGGCTTCGGCTGCCAGCGCTCATCATTTCTCTGGGTTCAAAAAACATACAGGTTTATGAGCACTTAAGAAAACGAATGCTTATTAAAATGGTCTTTTTTGTATCTAACAGCATAAGCACAGAGTGCTTTGTGAATAGTGGTTACTTTAATGATGACATTTTACAGCACACGACAAGGCCTGTTTTTCTTCATTGATTTCTGCTGTGGCTTATTATTAGCTGATCTAGAAGGCTTCTTGTGTCTTTAAACTGGATGGCCTGTACATTTCAAAAGTAAGCTAGATTCATCTCAGCACAAGTTAATTACTGGGACGCATACATTTTTGAGTTTGCATTAACAGAACAGTGCCTAAGGTTAGTTAGCCTGTACTATATTTAGATTTTTCTTACATTTGCAGAATTCTTTCATACTTTGTGGTTCTTTCTTCAAGATTCCAAATTCAAGGTGTATGTTGCTCTTACAATAATGTGGAGCAATGATTTACAAATATTTTTGTATTTGAGGTTTTGTAAAACATACACATACGCACCACACACACACACACACGTATATAAACTACAGAGATAATATCATTATTTTATTGTTTAAAATAATATATAAAATGTTTTTCAGGTCAGATTTTTGGTTCTGAATGTAGAGAAAATTTGATTTTAATAGAAACAGTTTTAATATTGGGCCCAGAACTGCATCACCCAGTGAGATCTCCAAAAACCTGCACCATTTGTGTGACTGTTGTCATTAGTGCAAAAGAAAATAGACATATTTGGATATCCTGGGATTCTACATGCTTTTCTGCGATATTTGTATATTGTATTGTCATTTCAGCCATATACCAGTACACAGTGAAACAAAACAATACTCCTCCAGGAACTTGGTGCAAGACAAAACAATGCAAGCCTGCACAAAGTGCAGACAGGATAACATAAGGTGCAAAAAGTCTTAGGGCTTTAAAACACATGAGCGAGAAATACAATATTACAGAACAGGAAAGAGTACAATGCAGTCAACAACAAGCAGAGACAGTAGTAAGTGTGAATATACTGTAGTCAATACTGTATCTCAGCCATCTGTGCTATAGTAGCTATTCTTTGTATGCTTTGCATTCGCTCCCCATGACCCTGTTCATCGGTTGTCCCTCCTTGGACCATTTTTGCTGGGTACTAACCACTGCATACTCAAGACTTTTGTAGATGCACTTACTCAGTCTAGCAATCATAATTTGGCCCTTGTCAAAGTCACTCAGATTTTTACGCTTGCTCATTTTTCCTGCTTCCAACACCTCGACAACTGACTGTTCACTTGTTGCCTAATATATCCCACCTCCCCTTGACAGGTGCCATTGTAATTATTGTTATTCACTTCCCCTTCTCATTGTTTTTAATGTTACAGTTAATCAGTGTAATATATACACATGTGACTAATATATACACATTTTCAGGCCCCTCTTATGTTTTCTGCTTCAACTAACATTGAATCTAGACATCACTGTATCATATAGAATGAAATTCTGAATTCTGTGAACAGTTCCGCCCCTACTGCATACTGACATCTTGTCTTTGTCAGGATCCAAAAATGAGAGATACGAGCAACGTCTCCTGCCACACTCGGGTCCATGTATCTGCTGAATCTCCTTCAAGGTCAGTTTGGCAACTTTGAAAAAAATAGTCACATAGATCTTTCACAGCGAGTGATAAATCGTGGCCCGGTGAGTCACATGTACATATATTTCAGATTCTTTCTGACGATAACCACTGTCACCATGGCGAAGCAGCAGGAAGTGATTAAAGCACTTTGTCTCCAGTCGTATCCCAGTCCAGATCCCAGCCTGTGATCTGCGTGTTCTCCAGATGCAGCCCCCCTTCCCCCAAACCCGCCCCCATTCACAACCCCCTCGCTAGCTGCGTGTTCACTGGCAGAAAGAGAATCCAATTCTGACTGCATTGTAAGAGCAGTGTGGCAAACAAATAGCGAGTGATAAAGCCCCAGCCTTTATACTTTATCTGTCTTTTTATTGATTGCCACAGGGGAGAAGACATCGAGTTTTACATCTGAATCCTGCATCGCATTTTGGAGGCTCAGAAACAGATCGCCAGGCAGTGACATTTTCACTGAGTTACTGATGCACTCATGAGGCTAGGGTTCCTAAAATATTCAGCGCAACGCAAAATTGTCAAGATGAGAACAAATCAATTCATTTAAAGTATAAGGTCACCACCCTCTTAGAAATAGATAGAGTCAACAGAGGCAAAAAAAGTGCTCAGGCCTGAAACCCAGCTGAAATAAATGTCTATATTTGTCTGATACAAGTGCAAATATTTACAGAACTCATGGCCTTCAATGGCTTCATTGTTGCCACGTTCGCTACAATGTTACCACTTTGAAACTTAGGACAAAATCACAGTCTACATTTCCAAACCTGGAATGCGTGATAGGCAGACACGTGAAAAAAAGAATGTTCTGAAGGCATAGAACATCAAATGCTTCAAGGAGAAGTACAAAGCAGTGTTGGGGTTTGAACTGGCCTTAGGAGGACTGTTCCAGCTTCATGTTCAAAGTTTCCTATGTGGTGCAAAGATGCAGGTGTGAGCTGCGCAGCAACCCCCCAAGCACAGATTGTGCAAGACACTCGGGGAAAAAAAAAAAAAAAAACAGAGACGAGAAGACCACAAGCCTCCTTTAGAGCAGTGGTTTGCTTCAGACATGACTCCACAAGAAAGTGAGGTTTTACTCAAAAGATAGAAAAAACAAAATTTGCTGCTAAAGTGTTTATATAACAGCTTGTAATGAGTGTACAAAAGGAAAGTTGGACAACTGGGAAAGTCAAGATCTATAGGACTAGAAAAACCCCTACATCACTGCTAAGGACCTGCAGGAAGATCTGACTGGTCCTCTGTTCAGTGTTGTTGCACAAACTTGGAAGCGTCGTTAGAATATAAATTGTGATTTCGTCACAAAAGTCAACATCTGAAGTATTCAAACCAACACTTAGATAAACCAGTGTCATTCTGCAATCAAGTGCAATGGTCTGATGAAACATAAATTTACTACAATTGCCAGAAGTGTTTAGAGAAAAAAGTGAAGCTTTTCAATAAAAGAACACCCTACCAACTTTTTAGCATCTGTTCTAAAGCACAAATCCATCTTGAATTACTAAAAAAAAATGAGTTCTGAAACACCCTTCACTGTCACCAGACTGAAGTATTACTGATAAACAGTTATTAGACGTTAGATGTGCTACACATGCAAGTTTTTCTATGAATATTTCTGAATATGAATTCGAAGAACAGAGAAAATTCTAAATCAAGAAAAGAAAGACTGTTAGCTGGCTACAGAATATGTGTTTAGTGTGTTAATTAAAGTGCAATAATTAAAATGTGCAGATATATGGCAATTTTTTTCCATGCAGATGTGGTCTTGACCTCTTGTTATCTGACAAGTAAACAGGTTAATGAAAAAGTATAATTGTATCAGTACAATTTTCCATTCTGGTTACTTACTTTTTACAGTAATTGTGTTGATGTAATACATATAATTTATGCGGAAATGAGGTTATGCAGTCCATCACATCTTTTGGAATTGAAAGCATGCACTTCTTTCATGTTAGCTTTGACTGTGTTTTGCATAATTCCACTGATACAGGCTAATTCAGCCTTTCCAAACAGAGGCACATTACTGGACATCGTAAAATATCACCCACTTGGTCCAACTGGCTCTTTTTACTATGTTTGCACATTCATTCATTTATAGCCATTTCACAGAGCCTGAATTGCTACACTGGTGAGCATGCTTGCCCTGAGTGACTCTCGGTGTGCACAGCTGTTTCTGTTGTCACAAACACGCTTTCTGAAATGGCCAATAAAGCGACTGGCCTGAGGGCGAGGCTGCCAGGGCCCGACCGGGCAGAGCTCCAAATGGACCGGGCTGGTAAGTACGGTGGCTTTTAAGTCTTGGTGTGCGCTAACTCAGTGGAAGTTCATGCAGGGATCACTTGAATAGGCTGCGGAGTGCAGGCCTCACTCCTGTCCCCGCCGCAGCAGTGGGGTGCGTAAGTGTGATTGAACTGGCAGCCACACTCACCATCTGTGCACAGTACTCTTCAAACACAGTTAAACTCAAGTCCCTTCCACTACACTCTGGGCTCTGTTTGGCAAACTGGTGGAGTTAGGCACAACTGCTGTTGGGGATTGGCTGGATTTGGACTGATGGACATGTTTTCTGTTTGGTTGGGTTTTTTTTCACTGATGCATTTACAGATGTTTATTTTAGAGTTTTCAAAATGTACCAAGAGGTGCTTGTATCCACCTCAGAAGTCATGTTGGTACAGTTTGGGCATATTCCCCGTCTTTGTGTAGATACAGTAGATGAAAGCTTGTACGCAGATGCTCATTCAGTGATTCTTCTGAAACCAAGAGTGTTAATAAGGAGTTTGCTTCCCTCCTTGCTGTAGCAGCAGCTTCTACTCTTCTCAATAGTTCTTACCCTAGATGTTAGAACATTACTATGATAATCTGACTGCATTCAGCCATGAGAGCATTAACAAGATTAGGTCCTGATGTTGGATGATCAGCCTTAGGTATGTGTGGCTGCTTTAGAGAGTTGTATTCTATTGCCAATGCTTTTCAATGGAGATTATAAAAGTTGTGTGCAAAAACCAGTGTCACCAATGGAAATACAGTGTAGCTCTACTACTACTGTACAACTATTTCAAATATAATAATTTGTAGATTTAACTGTTACATATACCTATTATATAAAAGTATTGTTATTGTATAATACATTATATAATAATTATATAATAAACTTTTATAATACGATACATAGTCTTGTGTATAATAACTACTATAAACTTATTATCATAAACTCTGACTCCTGGTTACCATTTGGACAACTTCCAAACATCCTATTAATTATTTAAAACCTTTAGATTTTTTTATACATTAATCTGCAACTGATTTTTGACTGTTCAATATATTGATTCCTTTTCTTTACAGTACAGCACAATGCTTTAAAGTTCAGGGCCGAGAGGAAGCCATGCCCATTGCAGAAACATGTACATTTATTCCATTTGACCTAGTCAATGCAGAATGCCGAGCCTATTTTGTCATTTTGTGCAGATTACATCCACTGCAGCCAGAATGGGACGTCTTTTCTGGTTCTACTCTCAAATGTCTTGTTTAGTGTTCAGATGTGTGTAGAAGTGCACTAAATGACACAGGAAAAGTGGGCTGTGTCTGCAGGATTAGACAGACTGTCTTGTTGAATTGGTTGAACCTATTCTGTCCTCTCTCTGGCCTCACTGAAAGGCTACTGCCCTGTCCTTAATCTGAGAGATCACTCTTTATCCACTGGGGTGCAGGTGCAATGTGCAAGAACATATCGAGCCATCTCATTGGATTAGCCACTCTGCTCTGTAGTGAAAACAAGGGAGAGAGAGAGAATTTCCAAAGAATCCACTCTCATTCTCTCTTTCTGTCACTCTCTCTCTCTCTTACTCTCTCTCTCTCTCTCTCTCTTTTGATTGCTTTCCTATCTCATGTTTGTCTGTCTATTCATCTTTCATCTCTCTCTCTCTCTCTCTCTCTCTCTCTCTCTTACACGCTCACTTTCCCATCTGTCTCTCTTTCACACTTACATTCTTTTCTTCTCTTTATCTCCCTCCCTCTTTCCCTCTTTCTTATCTGTTCTCCTGTCTCTTTCTTTGTTTCTCTCCATTGCTTTTTTCTTATTCTTTCCTTTTTCTGTCTCTCAAGCATATTCTTTCTCACTTCCTCATCTTTCTCTCTCTCACTTCATCTCTTTCTTCACTCTCTCTCTCTTTCTTTATCTCACATGCTCACTTTCTCTTTCTCATCTGTCTGTCTGTCTCTCTACCTCTTCTTCCTCTTCCTCATTCTCCTCTCTCTCTCCACTTCTGCTTCTTTTTCTTTTCTTACTTTCACTCTCTTTCTCTCTCCCTTTTCTGACTGCAGTCTTTTTTCTGTCTCTATTGTCACACCTGGGAAGGGAACTAGTGATCAATAATCTTTCATCTTCTATGTTGTGGAAAGATTAAGTTAACTGTGTTAGAGCCCAACCACCCACAACCACCCCCACCCCCATGCCATCCAGCAGGTCTGCTACACCACATTCATTTGTTCAAAGGCATTTGTTGGGTCTTTTGGAACGAACACCACCGGCTTCCACCTGGAGTATTGTCTCTTTCCCTAGAGGAAACAGGCCAAGGACTAATCCAGGTTTCAGTCAAATGGAAAGCCATGAGGCTGCAGACTACTCTGAAACTGCTTTTCCAATGGGGACACAGTGTCTTGCATATGGTTTGGTTTAGCAATGCCGAGAACATTTGGTAGATTGGGCTAAACAGTTTTCTTCTGATGTCTCAGAACGTTGTAAAACAAGTAGATGTGTTTGGATTTTTATGGTTCAGTATTAGATGCCTGGAAGCTGTTTAAAATATGAGGAGAAAATGAGGCTTACTGCGTATTAGGCAAACTCCTGTTCCCCTTTTAACACTACCATAACCATTTTTTTGTTGTTGTTGTTGTTTTGTTTCTTTATTAAAAACAATCAAATTTGACTGATCTTGGTACGGCACAAAGGCGATCAGTGACTGAGTTGACTAGCTGTGCTTGTCTGTGAGTATAATACACAATATGACAATCATTAATGTCTTTTGCATCATCGTATTTGGTGCATTGTGTTACATTTCCAGTTGTGGATTGCCCCAAGTGTTTTTAAGGGGTAACTTCAATCTTAAGAGGGCTTCAGAGCTTGCCTTTTCCATCAGTTGGCAAGAGGGCTTTGTATCAGACCTGTGTAAAATCTGTGTTTTAATGATTAAGGAACAGAAACAGAACTGATAAAGGCTCCCATAATAGACACCAACACAGCTGTATCTAGCTGAACCTGGCTGTTTCACTACTTTTCCATCATTTGTTATAACCCTGTTGATGCCTAAATTATGCTGAGAGAAGGAGAGAGAGAGAAAAGAGAGAGCGAATGAATAAATGTTTTTAAAGTCAAATCAATGTGTGTGAACTGTTGTGTGCATGTGCATATGTGTGAGAAACATATCAATAAGGAACACTGGGCCCATAAGCGATGCCTGCACATATGTTTATATCAGGAGGAATGGCAGCGAGCAACAGCTGCAGATGCATATGAGCTGAACTTGAATGGTTGAGACATGCAGGATTCAACCTGAGTGACCAACCTAATACCGAACACCACTATACATTGCAAAATGAACACAGGCATGGCTATTCTGCTTCAAAGAATAAATAAATAAATAAATTACAGTATCTCTCTTGAACAGCCAATTGTCATAACATAGAATTTGTCATAACGTAGAATTCTTAATCAGAGGGTTTATGCTCTAAACCTGCCGCATGCTCATACTGAACTTCATTGTTTTTATCTGTGTTCATTTTCATGTATTCAATGGTGTGTCCAGATCATAAACTTAGAAACTGGAATTTTAAACGCCTTGGGCCCAAAAATGACTACTTTTGTAATGTAATGTGCTCTCAAACTACACTACACCATGAACTTTTGCTACATATATTTGGATATGATCTAAAGCTGAATATCAGATAAACAAAGCTGAACTGAGAAGTTTGACACATAAACTACCATTTTGATCAAGTAAACGGAAATATGAGTGAGTCTTGGTGCTTCTCAGCATTTCATTCCTATAGGATAGAATTTTGTCTTCCTCGTGCACTGAGGAAGTTTCTCTTTTTGGGTCTTGGTTCCTCTCAGTGGTTCCTCTTCAGGCTTTTAGAGGGTTTCACTGATGCCCTCGTCATTGCTCATTAGGAGTCTCAACTAATATAAAGCATAACATATCACAATGAAAAGCATACCTTTCACAATACATTGCATTATTTCTAGAAAACAAAAGGTACACACTTCCTCCAGGAGGTTAAATATAGGGTTTAGTGATTTTAATGGGAAATGATTGTTTATTTGTCAGACCATCTGAATGTATGTGCTTTGTCAGATCACTGGAATGCCATAGACTGGTCAGCATGCTCACAGCATGCAGCAGAAATGCCTTCAATTCGTTAGAGTGCTTATTTGCTGTTCAAAAGCAAATATAGTGCTATTAAATTTTGATGCACCTGGCATTGCCCTAAATGGAATGCATTATATTGCAGCCTTTTTGCTCTCATAACAGAGGCCCATATAGCACGGTGACAATTAACTTGCAACATACAGTGCAACCCTAATACTGTTTGTATGTGAGAGCGAGCGTGGTTATGTGTGTGTGAAGGAGACAGAGTGAGAAAGAGAGTGAGGGGCTATGCTGTGGCAGATTCAGCGTAGCGGAGCAGCAGTGCAGGCGTCGATGGAGGAGAGAGCGGCCGAGGCTGAACACTGACAGGCCAAAGTAATGACTGGGAACGCTTCACTGTGATTACTGAACGTCATTTTTCTTCTCTCCACCATGTTCACTCTCCCAGCGAATGTTTTATCTATGTGAGCGTCTTTTCTCCAGTGTGTGTGACATGGTGTGTGTGTGTGTATGTGTGTGTGTGTGTGTGTGAGTATGTTAGGGAGAGAGAGAGAGAGAGAGAGAGAGAGAGAGAGAGAGAGAGAGAGTGTAAGAAATAAAGAAAGAGAGAGTGATAGATAGAGTAACAGAGAAATACACAACACAGAACATCTGACAACTAGAGTAAGAGAAAAGCACAATGGAATTAAGGAGAGAAAACCAAGACACAGAGTTGTTATTTTCCTATTCACTCTTGGTGAATTCTTTCCATTTTCCAACCTCTCTTTGTTCTTTAGAATTAAATGGACTATTAAACCAAGTTATGTATCGAGTTTTCAATCCATGATTGATACCAGCCAGCATTTTGCTACAGGCCTACTAGCAGCATCAGTATCAAACAGTTCTCATTTTTAACTGTGAGTTTTTTATTGCTCTTACAGAGACCTAAGAGAGTCTGATGAGTTTAGTTTTTAGTGGCTCACAGTAGACTTGTAGTCAAGACCGCCTAAACCAAGACCAAGACACTACCAAGACCAGAGGGTATCGAGACCAAGACAA
>JBBPCZ010000148.1:19620846-19633333 GCA_037974445.1 Brycinus macrolepidotus | reverse complement strand
GACCATGTAAAAGTGGTCTCGAGACCGGTCTCGAGACCAAGACCAGTCTCGAGACATCCAACTCTAGCTCACAGGCCACTAATAACATGACTCACAATGCACTTTGGTATACATACAGCTAATGTAGTGACCTTCAATGTTCACTAGACATTTCAAGTGTATTATTGGAGATTGTGCCCTCATCACTCTGGAATTCTACTATATGATTCAAACACTAAGAGAAAAATGTTTTGTTTCTTTTCTTCTTTAGTTTTGCACCAGAGCTACAAGGCAAATGAAGCTAAGTAATGGATTAGCATTATATGGTACTTAGCATTGTGCAAACTGACTAAATGATCACACACCTTCCTCAAACTGTGAAACAATTCCAAATAGACTTGCTTATCTGGTGCCTGAAACTGTCTGATGTACTATTATCTGAAACAGTATACAAAAGAATGGACAGAATTCATGATTCAAGATTGCTTCTATTGGTATTTGCTTTAAGATGTTAAATCATTAACTTTAAAATATTTGAAATTATTAAGCAATTTGATTTAGTTTGAGGCAAATGTGTGAAGATGCAGTTTGATATGAATGATCTTCCGTTCATTTTTAGCTGTTTCAATGATCGGAAAGAATTTGCACTATACATACTGTATATCCATGTATATATTTCTATAAGCACAAAATGATGTCTTAATATTAAAATCAAAAGGATCATGATCATTTCAGGGGAATTTCAACTTAATTTGTCCCAAGTGTAAAGCAGTGACTGAATACTGAATGTGTGACTTTGTCTGATACAGTAAATGCATACATTAGCCAGAAATATCTGTGTTTACAGGAATCTGCCCCACGCTAGGGTTTAATCGAAACTGTTGAAAGTGCTTAAAAGGATAAGTACATCAGTTTCTTTGCACTAGTGATGCACCTACCAGACATTCAAGTGTCACACTGAGAGTGATTATTAGTGTTCACTAAAGATTATTTCAGTTGTGTATTAATGCCATTAAAGGTAGCCCTGCCATCAGAGGACAGAGAAATATTGTATAAAAAAGATGATAAGATTTCTATTAAAAGCCTGACATCTTAGACCAAAGTGAGAGCAATGAGAAAAGTTCTCCAAAAACTTGACGGTAATACCGCAGGACTTTCTAATTTTCAGGAAAAGTTCACCTTTACTTGACTTCTTTAGTTGTTTGATAAGCACTGCACAGTCAGGATTGAGTCAGTAAACACTTCTCCATCCCTCTGCCAACTGCCAGGGAAGACCTCCAGCTCTGAGATCCATCTCGAAGGCTGCTCTGGGCTGGCTGCCTGGACTGCCGCCCTGTCTGTCCAGGCCAGATGCAGTGAGGCCAGATGGAGGAGCTAATCACTGGAGCAGCAGGCAGCGCGAGCACTCCTGATCCGACTGTGTTCAGACACCCTGTGGGACCAGCTTCAGTCTCTCTCTCTCTCTCTCTCTCTCTCTCTCTCTCACTCTCAACCCAGCCTGCTAATAGATGGGCATTTACTTGAGTTTCACCTCTGTGTTTACCTTGAAAAGCAGAAACTGTGTTAAATGGTACAATATTGGGCATCCTGTAATGTGATATGTTACTGTTTCTACTAATTATAATGGAAAAAGTTGAGAATATATTCATTCATTCATTCATTCATTTTCTGTAGCTGCTTAATCCTTACAAGGGTCGTGGGTATATTCATCATTCTATATTTATACACACAGTATCTGTTGTATCTTCTGGTCCTTTCCCAAAACCAGATTTCACACACCTCTCCTCACTTAAACCCCTTAGAAATTCGTATGTAAATTATTTACTTAATCATTCATTTAAAAAAAGAAGCCATCCATCTTTTCAGGATTGTATTGCTGAGATTCCTCTATAAGTTTCGAATGAATTTAGAATAACAGAATTAGACAAGCCGTATGTGATTGAGAAACGCCAAGCATTTACCATACTGGAAATACTCTGTAGATATTATGCTCACATCACACAAGAATGCATTGCAAAATATATTTTGTTTTATTTCTCATGATTTAATTGCAAATCTTTTTTAAAAAGCATTTTTCAAAATGTCAGCATAACTGAATTTGTTGAAATGTGAACATCATTTGGAGTAATTTATTATATTAATTTGTCTTTAACCAACAAAATGGAAGAGTTGCTTTATGAACAAGGATTTTGCACATTCTGCTGCCCTTTGTTGCACCTTCTCATTAAATCCATCCCAACATTGGATAACATCTGCTGGGCTTCCATCTACACGTAGCACATTGTATAATGGAGCTATCAGAGAAAATGCAAAACAGGTAAATTTGCTTCTACATCAATAAAGGCTGGTGTACAGCTAAGTAAAAACTGCAGCTTTGAAAACATTGTTCATAAACTGGAAGTTGTTTTTCCTCCTTCATACTGGTCTGTTTTTATATCCCACCCCAGACCAGCATGAATGATGCTGACTGGGCAAATTCCTGGCTTGGAACAAAATCAGACAGCCTCACTCTTGATGTGAAATGGTGGAATGGTATAAAACTTACTGATTTCCTTACAGTGTTGGTGTTAAGAGCCAGGGGTCATAATGTAATAGCAAATAATATATAGCAATTTTGTTTTAAGTATCATTAAACCTACATGTATTTTTTGAGTTTTGATATGTAACGCTGGTAATAGTAAAATTTAAAAGAACAGATTAAAATAATAATAATACATTGGCTAAGGCTAAGTTGAACCTTAATGTTGAAACCATTGTAAAACATGTCCCACATATCAGGGAAACATGGTTATTCGTAAAGATTTTGTGTAATAGCTTTCAATGAGTTAACTTTTTGAGTGATTAAACACGTTGGTTCCTTTTACCACCACTGCGAAAATATCTGACCTATTCCTGAATGATGCATTTCACATGAAACTATTCTGAATGTAATCATTCTGAAATTTTAAAAAGTTGGTGGAATTCCTCTTTAAGATATGATGCGACACAAAGTATCCAGCCACAGACTAATTGTTATCTAATAATACATTAGTATGATCTTATGAACTCAGCATTTACCACCAACTGGAAGCTCATACATCATGGCTGAGTGTGAGCGCAGGGATGGTTATCTCACAACCTGCCTGCTCTCTATGACCCATTAAATGAGCAGTTGGATCATACAGTAATTAATGCCTAGACATATGTTTATATTAATTGAGTGGTCACTAACCCTCCTCCACCTTTAAACTCTGATACCCAAAAACACCTCCACCAGCTGGTGAAGTCCATCTGAAAAAAAAATTGGAGCAGATCTGACTGATGAGAGCTAAAGTAAACATAATAGAAATGTAGCTCTTTGTTTAATCTAAACTCAAAAAGCTAAGGTATGTTTGGTGTCCAAAGCTTATTTCTTTCATTAAAGCTATAAGACTCTAGTCACTACCAAGTAATGCTCATACACTTGTCTCAAACCATACAGGGTTTTAAGCAAGTTCAAGTACACTTGCTTATAAGGCTTCTCTCCCTGTATGACGTAAAGCAGAGGAAAGTGGACCACAACCTAAAACTTTGACTTTACTTGAAACCATCCACATTTCTTTGACATAACTATGGGATACATGTAATGGGAAATGTAACATGCTTTTTTGACAGATAACAGTGTCATGTTACCATTACCAGTAGTTATTCCAACAGATGTCGTGACAGCTAGCTGTCATGAGATGAAATGGAATCCATCCATAACCAGGGTTGCAGGAGCCTATCCCAGCAGTCACAGGGTAAAAAGCGGCAAAACACACTGCATAGGTTGCCAGTGAATCACAGGCCAGACACATAGACAAAACACCTGGGGCACATTTAGCATCTCCTATTTACCTGCTGTGCATGTCTTTGGACTGTGGGAGGAAACCAGAGGACACAGAGGACATGCGGAGAACATGCAAAATGCACACAAACCTTTGGCCTCCTGGTTGGGAATCAAACCCAAGACCTTCTTGTTGTGAGGCAACGCACCGCCCCACCATGCCGCCCAAAACAATTAATGACACTGTTATAATAATGGACAAAATCTGTCATGATGGCTAATGACGGCATATGGCTTTTGCCATGACGTGTTTCTGGCATGGTTTTGGAGCAGGGTTCAAGTAAGTGTTGTCAACAAACTTTAGGAGACTGTTATTCATGTTATATAATACACTTTTGGACATTTTAAGATAATAATATGTCATGTCATGTCAGAAACATAAACAGCTAGGCTAATTTGTGGGTTTAAACCATTACTAAAGATCAACATTAGCCTCATGGCTCCAGCTGAAAACTAAAGAGGCAAACACAGTCACTTATCGTGTCCTAGCTGATCAGCTATATTTGGAATGAGGATGAAGCTGTGTACGTTTTGTTTTTGACTGAAACATTGCTTTAAGTGGATGGGCTATGAGCAATAGACAGATGCTCCAACTTCTTTATATAACAAAATGGCAACTAATTACTTTTGCAAGAGAGGAACGCCTTAACATTAGACAGTTCACTCCAGTTTTTCACCAGTTTTCACAAACTCAGAAAGGCCTTAGACAGAGGAACAGTGGCTTTCTGGGGGACATGGATGAGAGGGAAGCTCCAACAGTGTGTCATACCAGTTCACCTAGTGAATCTGCGCTCCTTAACCAACAAAATGGAAGAGTTGCTTTATGAACAAGGATTTTGCACATTCTGCTGCCCTTTGTTGCACCTTCTCATTAAATCCATCCCAACATTGGATAACATCTGCTGGGCTTCCATCTACACGTAGCACATTGTATAATGGAGCTATCAGAGAAAATGCAAAGCAGGTAAATTTGCTTCTACATCAATAAAGGCTGGTGTACAGCTAAGTAAAAACTGCAGCTTTGAAGACGTTGTTCATAAACTGGAAGTTGTTTTTCCTCCTTCATACTGGTCTGTTTTCATATCCCACCCCAGACCAGCATGAATGATGCTGACTGGGCAAATTCCTGGCTTGGAACAAAATCAGATAGCCTCACTCTTCACAATCCTTTAACAAAGCAAAATAGAGACAATTTACCAAAATATTGGCAGGATATGAATTGTCCCACCAGGGATAATAACAGACTGGGCCATCTTAAAAATAAATATTGGTCTGTTCCCTCTCATTACTGCTGGATTCATCTGTAAAGCCTGTGGTCAAAGCAGTGAAAAAATGGACCAGCTAGGCCAAGCAGGAACTTCCAGACTGTTCTGATTGCATCGACTGAACTGTTTCGAAGCTTTAACTGACAACCTGGATGAACTGACTGACAATCTTACATCAGTTTTTGTGAAAACCTGTGTGTGCCAGCCATTCTGCATGTATAACAACAATAAGCCAGACTAAGACAGCTTCATCAGGCCAAGGCGGACCTCATCACACCTCTGGCAACCCCCCTATCCTCCCCCCGATACTCAAGGCTGCACTCTAGATATGTGAAGAGCATGTGTGCTGACTCTTCCAGAGACAGAATACCAGGAAAGCACTGACTCAAGCTGGCGTCTTCCCCTCCTCTGCTGACCCACTGGCTCCATTCTTCAGATCTTCATCAGATCCCTAGAGCTTTCTGGAGCCCCGGGGATGTGCCCTCTTCCCAGTGCTTTTCCCATCTACACCAACGACTGCTGTTAGACTCTTGACGTTTGCAGATGACACTATAGTCATTGGTATTCATCCAAGATGGTGACGAGTCTGCATATTGGTGGGATGTTGACGACTGTGATGATGACTGTGTACTTTAGGAGACCCCCACTCCCACCTTAGCACTGCTGCCCCTCACAATATCCAACAGCCCTGTGTCAAACGAGGAGACTTTTACATTTCTGGGAACTTCTATTTCTCAAGACCTGAACTCTGAGACCAACATCAACACCATCCTCAGAAATGCCCAGCAGAGGATGTACTTTCTGCTGCAAGTGGGGAAATTTTTTTCTGCCACAGGAATTGTTGAGCCAGTTCTACACAGGAGTCATCAAATCTGTCTTGCCCACATCCATCACGGTCTGGTTCAGAGCGACAAAACAGGGTTGAAACCGACTGCAGCGAACAGGAAGGACAGCTGAAAAAAATCACTAGGAATTGTACTATTCAAGAATCAAGAAATGGGCAGGGAAAATCATTACAGATTCCTCTCAGCCTGGACACAACTTATTTTAACTTCACCCCTCTGGCAGGCGCTACAGGGTTCCATATTCTGAGACTACCGAACACAGGAGCAGTTTCTTTCCTCATGCCACCACCCTTATAAATAGCTGAACAGTACAATCATCTGCTATGCCATAGCTAATGCAGCTTCTCCAGATAGTTACTACCTGCTTCCCATCTACAATTATCATATAGTGGAAACAGTAACCCCATTTCCAAAAAGTTTGGAACACTTTCCAAAAATGCAATAAAACCAAAAATCTGTAATTTGGTAATTCACTTGAACCTTTATTTAACAGCCAAAATGACAAAGAAAATATGTTCAGTGTATTCACTGACTTAATTCTATTTGATAAAAATAAACAAATACCCCACAATTTCATTCCCATACATGCTGGACTTTACTGTCGTTGCAGCAGAACACACACTTTTTGTATCACTTGTCTTATGTATTGTGTTTTGTCTGTAAATTATATGTACGTTGTCTGTATATTGCCTGTAGTACTAGAGAGACACAGCAATGGCCAGAGCCAAATTCCTTGTGTGTGTTAAGGTTGGTTCTGATATAAGCTCACATGGTACATTGCTGTTCCTCACAGCCCTTTGCTGAGAGACGGCTGTACTGCTGCACTGAGCTGTGTTCCTTCACGTCCCCCTCTATGAAGATTGACATGCTGGTTCTTGGGGGCACATATAATTATGCAGCCTATGCATAGCTCACATGAACTGCAGGGCTCCACCAACAGACCCCTGGGGCCTGCTTGCCAGTCATGTCCTTAGGTGAATTACCACCTTCTCTAGCTCATCACCACCCCTGACCCCGCCAACAGACATCAGGCCACCAGAAGCAGGAAGTGAGGTCTAATCCAGCATTTGAATTTTGCATTTCACTGATTGTCTCCTCGCAGCCTGTTCTAGGCTACTTGGATGAGCCCATTAATGAAGTTTATGCATATATACATCAAAGAACAAATTTGTTTTACATTAACCACCCCTGAGGCTAAAACCTTTATAAAAATAAAAGTATACAGAAAGGAAACAGACTGTGGGAGATCTGACACTCGTGTAGGTGGATGCTGAGCATTTCTAGCTCTCCATGGGAGGAATACCATTTATATTAATATCCCTATGATAAACCTGACGGCAGGTTAATTTGCCTTTCAGGAGCCAGCGCTCTGCCCCCACATGAAGGGTCTGCTGCTGACTGTGAGTAGTGACAGCCTACTCATCCATCTGGAATGATCTAGATTCCTTCAAAAGGACGTCTCCACATGCAGCCATGTTAAGCAGTAATTCTCACAACTAAGCTGGAGAGTTTCAAGATATAATATTGACAGGTCCAAACTGCAGTCCTATAGACTGCCTAAAGCAATTGTTATTTATGTAGCTAAATACCAGTCAGCTGAACAAGACAGTTCCTCCTAATCTATATTTATTGCTAAAACTGACCCTAAATTAATCAGAACAGTCAGCTAATCAGAACAACAAATCAATCAAAACCATTTAAATAAAATAACCAAATTAAGTTCATTTTAAATCATTTAAATGGATGAACTTGTCTGTGGCCACATTCACATAATAAGCTTTATTATTCCACTGCATTTTTGGCTCTGATTTTTAGCTTTGATGAAAATATTTGAGTTTATAGAACCCATATCTGTTATTAGTGGGAACACACCTCTGCTCTGATAGATAAAGGAAGTGGGGATGCTAAAAGGGGCATATTCCAGTGTTGAGTGTTGTTCTTTGTCACAATATTACTAAATATACTGAATAAAAAACAGAATAAATACAAATAACATTATACAGTAAATAGGAATTTTATGTACAGTATATAAATGTGTTCCTTGTGGAATCCCAGAATTACATGTAGTTTCATTCAGAAACCTGGTTAGAATCAATCAGTACTTCATTAAATTAAATCAGAACCTTTGTTTACTGTTGGTCACTTTAGAGAGTGCCACTAAAGCACAAGCAAGTTGAGGTACAAATAAAGACAGTATATGCAGGTTCTAGGCTAGTTTTGAGCTGGTAAGTGGCTTAATATCGTTTTAACCTAAAAATGTCAACCTCCTGCTTGCCTGTTGTTTGCCGGCCACTCACCTCTTTTGCATAAAGCTCATCCAGAAGGGGGTAGGTGTGCATCTCCAGTAAGTTGTCATCTGTCATGTCAAGAATCATTGTATATGATGTAAACTACCCAAATAATTAAAATATGTACATAGATAAATAAAGACAACTCATATTGCATAAGGTTATCATGTAAATACTGTTTAACATTTCACCATCCCCCCTACCCATCCCTGACTAACACACTGCCCATGCCGGTTAATGGTAATAGTGATATGTGCATCGACAATTAAGTTGAGGTGTAAAAACTTTTTAACGATATAAGACTCCTAACCACCTAAACATTGACCCTAGTGTTAGGAGATTATTTCCCACAGGAGACACAGCCACAGGCATGGTGTACGAGAGAGCACAACTGGTCTCACTCTGCGTGGGATGTCCCTCTCTCCCCTCCATCATTTTAGGCCACACTAGCTAACATGGGTTTCTTTTAACTGGTGTAGCAGAATTGGCACTTAGTGTTTGCTTTAGTGTGTTAGCAGCAGTTTGAAAACATGTGGTGGTGTTTCATGTGTCACACTGCTGCCCTCAACTTACCAGCCTGGTAGCAATGTTTGACAGGGGAAGACATAGCTTAGCTACACATAACCAGAGAGCTGCACATAACTAGAGTGAAGTGTGTTAAATCAAACAAAAATTCAAACAAACAAACAAATAAATAATAAAGACTTTTGACTTCAGTCTGATTATTCTCATAACCGTTGGATGGCCACATGTCAGATCTGTATACAATCTAGTACTATATATAAAATCTGACTAAAAAAATATTTTTGTGTTCATACAGCTCTGAAAAAATCACATCCGTGTTACCTTTAGACAAAAATCTGTTTGTTCTCCACCCTTGTAACATGAAGCTCTTTTCGATTTCTTTGTTGGATGCTCTCAGCCAATGTTGTCTCACACTGTCCGGTTCCAGGCCGTGGAGGGTTAAATGAGATTCTGCTGGAGAGCTGGACCAGGGCCCGAAGGAGTGACCCCTTTTTTACACTCTTCTGTGAGCAGGGTGGTTGACAGAAACTCATTAATTATTTCAGGCAGGGCAGCGTCACACAGGCTCACGTTTAGACACCCGCCACCTGCCCACTTAAGCCGAAAAATCGTTAAAGAGCCTCAATGTTCTTGTCTTCGCTGGGAGAATACAGCTTCGTCCTCCACTGTCACAGCCCATTGTGCCGTGGAGAGGAGAGAAGAAGGTATCGGCGGGAGGGGGGTTACTGGTTGGCAGCTCACTGAGAGGAGGAGCTTTGTTGGGATATGCAGCCCCCCTTTGCCCTGTTTTCTGGTCATTTGGCCTGCTTTGAGCAGATAGGGAATTTGCAGGTGTGGGAATCATCAGAATCTGCTGTCCTGTCCAAGCATTGGTGCTGACACATGAATACCTGTAATCTGGAATGTCAGGGGGAAGCGAGAAATCTGATACTGGGTAAAACGTCTTGGTTCAGCGATGAAACTCAGGCCCCACCGGCATAGCTTTAAGACTTTGCAGCCTGTGAAGGTCACCCAAAGGACGTTTGCCTGTTTATGTGTGTGTTTTAAGGACAGCGAGGTGGCTTTAGGCAGAAAAAAGGCTGAATGGTGTTTTGAACCGTGTCTTGACAGTCTTGACCTGTTTTTCCAACGTAATGGTGTTGCATTACACCCAGTTCCGGCTTAGTGAGTCTTAAGATTGAGTCCTTTTGCAGTTCAAACCGCTGTGACATTCTGCCGGGGCTCCTCAGCTTTGTCCTTGGCCGCAGATTGTGTTAGATATTTCTATATGCACACATGTGATGGTAATGGAACCCAAGCAAAGGAAGGTAATAGGATACAAATCGTGTTGAGGGACATTTTACTCATATATGGGGTAAATACAGCAGTTTTAAATGGGACTGCTTTTACACGGCTCTTCTACCAGCTTACATCTTATAGACTTTGTGCTCACTGAGTGAGTAAACTCAGTAGTTTGTCTGAGATTAGCTCCAAAAGCAAGATCTTTGAAAATATTGTTGTACAGTTTTATTCATTTTCCATGAACGTTATGTAGTTACTTTATATTAGGAGGGAATGGGCAAGAAGTCCCTCTTAAGAAATGCTCAGTTATTTTAAAGTAAACAGTATGTGTGCAAGGGTACAGTGTGTGCAGGGCGATGATGCATAAACACAGTTAGGGAAAATGAACTGGAACAGCAGCCAATTTTGTTTTTATAGCATAAAAATTAATATCTTAATTACCCCTCTTACCTTGGGCTACCTTTCATATCATGTCATTCAAAATAGTGGAATCACTTGTCATATCACTAACTGTTGTTTAGTAATAACTATGAAATGTTATAATCTGGACAGCAAATTATCAACTCAGAAAATTATTATAATTATTAATTTTTGTTGCTAAAGTATTAGGAATAGCTATTTGATCAGTGAGATTTCACCTTTTTCAGTCATTTTTTGGATATGAGGCATTCTGGATGTGTTTGGATTTTTCATTCTCAGTGTTGTGCATCTCTTTCTATTTTGATGGAAACAAGTGTTCATTTTTGAACATTTCTTTTTTTAAAGATTCCTACAACTTATTCGAAACCTATAGAATATTAACATGATAGCGGAATTATTTCAGGCATGAACCAGCAACAAAAATGGTTCAATATGATCGAAAAAAGTAATTTAAAACAAATACATTTAATATTATATTAAATATTCTCAAATCCTTGGTGTAATGAATATAATAATCGTTTGATGATGAATGATAATATATATTGCCTTATTAGTGCTACATAGCTAATTCTGAATACAAAAGGAACATAGAACTATAAATATGAATGCAAGCACACGACACACAACAACATCCATGTAAAAAAAAACAAGAACTGAAAAGCAGCCAGGAACTAAGTACCTGAAATGAGGAATACAGGCTAAGAAATTCTAGCAGTGAAGCATTTCACAATGACATGAGTAACCAGAAGAGTGTTTTTGTGGGGTTAATGAGAGCAGAAGAAGAGCAGATGTAGAGCAAGTGACCAGAATATATAAAAGCCGAAGCCCTGAAAGCCTGTTGTTAAGGGCATGTCTGTGATATGAACCGAGACAAAAAAAAGGGTACTGCTGAATACATCTCAGCTATAGATAAGCAGTAAAAGGGGTTACGTTGCCCAAATGTTGAATTACCCCTTTGAACTAGGTAGTATATCAACGTGGCGTGACAGATGAGTGGTGTTTCTCGGAGTGGTAACGTGCCAGAGCAGACTGTGAAGACCTGGGGATGCTGTAGCAATACAAACTTAATTTAAAAGCTGTAGCTTCTGGTTGAATATCAGCAAGCTGACACCTCAGTGAGTACAGCGAGCGGAGTGGGATGTTGGGTTCTGACACATTCATTGTTCATCGCTGCATACACCCTGCAAGGTCTCACTCAATGCAGCAACTGAAATTGATCTTCTGGTTAATCGACATCAAATTGGTCAAGGCGAACAATTTCTCACCCAACTCATCAAGTCTGTTTGATTCAATTCCACCACCGACTCCCTGGGGGGACATTTCACAGTCACCAAAAGCTATCCTGTGTCCTGTGATCCATCCATGTAGGAATGCTCTGTGATAAACCGCCTTCAGTAAGAAAAGGCGTTTCCAAATTACACTGAATTAATCCATTGCTCTGTCCAATTACTACTGTAAACACCATAATGCATGATTTATTTACAAAAAAAAATGTGATGCAACTAACTCCATGTTCTCCATTAGCTGCATGAAATATCTGTACTATAGTATAATTAATACCATTATTATCAAACAAATGCAAATGTGTTTTTCATTAGCAAACTTCTTTGTATTCAAACTTTATATAAAAAGATATATAGCATTTTGGAATGAAACACCTTACAAATACACCATGTTTGAACACCCACAGTGAAATTACATGTCTTGTTGATTTTTGTTAAAAAAGGGTAACATTTGATCAAACAGCGTGTCACTTCTTGTCCTCTCAGGGCTTCAAGCATGGCTCGCCTTGAGCCTTCACTGCTCAAAGGAAGAGGAAGACATGCATCAAGGCTCTTCTCAGTCTTGGCCCCCCAGTGGTGGAATGAACTCCCTCTTCCGATCAGATCTGCGGAGTCCCTCACTTTCTTCAAGAGTCGTCGGAAGACCCACCTCTTCAAGGAGCACCTTGGTGACTAACTATGCCTCTCGTTTCTACTTATTTATTTCTTCTTATTTATTTCTTCTTATTTATTCTTCCCCATCTCCCCCCCCCCCAAA
>JBBPCZ010000148.1:19598032-19611666 GCA_037974445.1 Brycinus macrolepidotus | reverse complement strand
TTGGAAAAATGCGCTTTCCACCAGCGCTCCACCACATTCTTGGGGTTTGTTATCACTCCTCAGGGTGTGGCCATGGATCCTCAGAAGCTGGAGGCTGTGCATT
This sequence comes from Brycinus macrolepidotus, assembly GCA_037974445.1. NCBI lineage: Eukaryota > Metazoa > Chordata > Actinopteri > Characiformes > Alestidae > Brycinus > Brycinus macrolepidotus. The sequence continues at coordinate 19,611,563 of JBBPCZ010000148.1, read as the reverse complement.
CTTGGCCCCTACCCAGGACGCTGAAGCAGCTCCAACGCTTTATGGGGTTTGCTAACTTCTACAGACGCTTTATCCGGGACTACAGTTCAGTTGCGGCACCTCTAACCTCTCTTACTAAACCTCTGAAGACTCCTTTTCAGCTCACTCCAGAAGCCACCAAAGCCTTTCACCACCTCTGTAATCTGTTCACTACGGCTCCCATTCTTCTTCACTCTCAGCCATTTGTTGTGGAGGTGGACGCCTCCGATGTGGGAGTAGGAGCCGTCCTCTCCCAGCGAGGTCCAGACCAGAAACTGCATCCGTGCAGTTTCTTCTCCAGAAAATTTAACCCCACTCAGCAGCGATACGGGGTAGGGGACCGCGAGCTGCTGGCCATCAAGTGGGCTCTGGAAGAATGGCGTCACTGGCATCCAGAACCTGAAGCAGCTCAACCCCAGGCAGGCACGGTGGGCGCTGTTCTTTGAACAGTTTCCATCTTTCCAACTTTCTTACCGCCCGGGGTCCAAGAACACCAAGGCTGATGCCCTCTCCCGTCAACACGAGGCTGATGTCCCCCGGGCGGTCCCCGCGCCTGTCCTGCCACCTCATATCATCATTTCACCACTGCATTGGGAACTGGAAGATCGCGTACGCCAGGGTCAGACCTTGGAGACCGTTCCGGCAGGTGTCCTGCCCGAACGACTCTTCGTGCCTACCCCTCTTCGGCCTGAAGTCCTCCAGTGGTGCCACTCCTCCGCGGTCTCCGGTCACCCTGGGACCAGAAGATCCCTCCTCAACCTCCAGCGGGCCTTCTGGTGGCCCAGAATGGCCGAAGACGTCCGAGAGTTCGTCCGGGCATGTGCGGTGTGCGCCAGGGCTAAGTCGGATAACCAACCCTCGCCTGGTCCTCTTCAGCCTCTGCCTGTCCCTCATCAGCCCTGGTCGCACATTGCTTTGGATTTTGTCACCGGCCTGCCGGAATCTGAAGGTAAAGACACCATCCTCACCATTGTCGATCGGTTCTCCAAGGCTGTTCACCTGGTGGTGCTCACCGGACTCCCGTCAGCCAGACATACTGCAGAGCTGATATTAGAGCACATAGTCCGCTTGCATGGGTTCCCCAGGGACATCGTCTCGGACAGAGGGCCTCAGTTCACCGCCAACTTCTGGAAGGCCTTCTGCCACCTGATCGAGTCCACCTGCAGTCTCTCATCGGGTTACCACCCCCAGACCAACGGTCAGGCGGAGCGAACCAACCAACAGCTGGAGCGCTTCCTTTGGTGCTTCGTCTCCGATCGTCAGTGCTCCTGGGCCCGCTACCTCATGTGGACTGAGCTCTCCCACAACCTTATGACCTCTTCGGCCACCGGGCTCAGTCCTTTTGAGGTATGCAACGGTTTCCAACCTCCGATGTTTGAACACCAGGAGTCGTAGGTTGATGTACCATCGGCCCAACAGTTGGTTCGCAGGTGTCGGCGGATCTGGCAGCAGGCCCGCGCCTCCATCACGCAGGCCAATGATGCCTATATCCAGCAACATCGCCGCCGACACCCCCCGGGATGATTGTTCCATGTAGGTAACTGGGTCTGGCTCTCCACCAAGAACATCAAACTCCACACGGACTCAAAGAAGCTCACCCCCCGGTTCATCGGACCCTACCAGATCACCCATTGGATTAAGCCTGTTACCTACCGGCTCCGGCTGCCTGCATCAATCAAGGTACATCCTGTTTTTCACATATCACAACTTAAGCCTGTTTTCTTTTCTCCTTTAGTTCCCCCGGATCCTGCTCCTCCGCCTCCCCGCATCATCGACGGTGGGCCTGCTTTCATGGTTCGGCGGATCCTGGACTCGCGACGACGTGGCCGTGGCACCCAGTACCTCGTCGACTGGGAAGGCTACGGTCTGGAGGAACGGTCCTGGGTCCCCGGCCGCTTCATCCTGGACCCATATCTGATTGCAGACTACCGTCGCTGGGTATCCTCTCAGCCGGGTCCGTCTGGTGCCGGTCCTGGAGGGGGGGGTACTGTCACGCACACCGGCCACGTGACGCGCTCCAGGCACCAGAATTAGGCGAGTTACGTACTATATAAACAAGGAAGTGGAGATACTCGTCGCTCAGTCATACTCTTCTGATGCCCGAGCCGACCCAAACCAACCCAGCTACTCTACGGTACCGTGAGTACAACCCAAACCCTCTTCTTCTTGTCTTGACGGTGTGTGCGAGTGAGAACTCGGATTTCCTGGTGGAAATCTCAACTCCTTCGAGAGAGTTCTCAGAGCAACGCGTGGTTCACCTAACTCTCTCGTGTCACTCCGCGACTGGGTTTTTCCGCCACGCTACACTGGGCAAACCGTGTCAGACCAGTCTTCTGACAGAGCTTATTTCCAGGGATGTTTTATGGCAGGTAAAAGCTGCAGGAATCTTTACTGGCACAGAAACATGGTGTCCATTAAAAATTACTGACATGGCGGATTCAGACAGGACTTGAGTCACTGAGAAACCCCTGTAATAATTACAGTGCCCCATCTGTAAAACTAATCTAGTCCTAATGGTTTTTCAGAGAGCTAAAACAGTAAGGACAGGGGGTAAAAGCAATGCAGGTATGTCATAGAAATAAAGGAAAGACTGTACTGCAGGGCGTGTCCCTGGTAAAATCAAATTTTGTTGATTTTCTGAATGAAAGTAACTTTCCTGAGAACACACTTCTGCATATTTGAATGTGCATTTTTTGTTTATTCACAAAATGTCAAGTCAGTCAAATGTATTTATAGGACAGCCGTTGTCACAAAGCAGTTTTAGAGAATCTGGGTGCGAGCCCCTGATGGTGACAGATGCAAGGAAAAACTCCCTAAAGCTGGAGGAAGAGGAACCAAGACTCATCGTCCTCTGGTTGACACCGGATAGTGAGGGAGAATAAAAGAATAAAAATATATCACTGTGGAGATGACTAACATTAAGTAACCACCAGGGTCTACAGTTAATACTAGTAGAAACATATTGGAACATAATGGAAAAAATAACATATTTAAAAATACATATATAATGTGAGACATGGCATGTTATATTTTGTATTTTTACCCTCCATATATTAATCTCAGCAAATAAGTAGTAATTGTTCTCTAAGCTTTGCATGCAGGTCATAATCCGTGTCTCCCTTTGCTTTAAATAAACCATAGCCAATTATGCTTTATTAAAATAATACCATTACTGCAGTAGGTTACTTTGTACTGTCACCCCCCCAACACTGTTAATTGGTCATGTGCTCTTTCACGCCTCTCTTTTCGTGTCATTAGTTGAAAAAATTATTAGAATTGCATTCCAACAATGTAGCCTTTCAGATATTTTAGAGGATCCACTTTTCTCCAACTTCAGAGTAGTAAGTACTGGGAAATACTGAAGAAAATATGCTTTATTAAAGTGCAGCTACTTCGTAATTGTCCTCCACTGCTTTTCTCATAGTGAGTGGAAAACTGAGAACTCAATGCAAGATTATTTTAAACAAGCACAAACAGGAATCGACAGGTGCCGGTTTTCACGTTGCCCTTGATTAACCCACCTTTTGTTTCAAGTCGTTTTAGACAGACTTTGCAATACTGTCAAACATACCAAAAGCTCTACAGTAAAATCTTTCACTCAGGCCTTAAAACTATGTGTTTGAATTTTTTTTAAATGAGTTGGACTTCCTACATTTGCTGACAACTTCGTTCTGATCTTGTGAAAGACTTTATTTATGTATTGGAGAGATACCCAACTCAAAGTGTAATCGTTGCAGATCAGCGGGTATTGATTGAGTTTTTAATTCTCCAGTTTGCTCACTCTGTATTGCCTGAAAAGGCATTGATAAAAGATTATCTCATCTTACAGAAACCAGATGTGACATTTAGCTCACGCTCCGCAATTACATATCCAATAAATTCAACACATCCAGCATGAATAAGGTAATGGTCTCGCTTCAAATAATTCACTATTGATCCTCGGGCTTGCATAATATTCTCTTACGATCGATGTGGCCGTCGTGGTCATGGCAAGGATTTTGATGGGGATTGCAAACACAGTAAGTTATTACAGGAGAAAATGAACCGCTCTAGAACAGGTTAACTGTTCCACCAGCAAAGCCAGGAGTGTGTGGTGGAGGACACTGATTTGTGCGTGTGTGTGTGTGTAGTTTGTTTGTGTACGTGCGCATGTGTGTTTGTTTTAATCCTATAGTAATCATTGCTGCAGGCTGATAAAGCTAATTTTATCACCCCAAGCCATTTTTTTCATACTGGTTACTCTTAAACTGCTTCTCTTTCACCACAGCACACACAAAGGACAACAGTATTTCTAATTTGTTGTGACTGTCATTGGGGTGCTCTTACAATGACTAGATTCAGCTGCTCAGGAAAATATGGTTTATCAGCCCGTGTTTGTCAGAGTGTTTTGGGGGTGGCAGTGTTGGACTGAGATTACGGTGACACACACACACACATACACACACACACACACACACACACACTTATACACACGGGGGTACGCACACATATACACACGCGCACATGCACACACACGTACACACACACACAGCCTGGATTAGGTACTAGGGGAGAGGAGCAGTCCCACAGGGAAAAACTCCTGCTTTTGTTTATCACCGGCTTGACTCTGCACATTCCTTATCAGCTGTATACACCAAGACCCAGACGAAAGTACTGCTTAGCTCTCTCTCTCTTTCTCTTTCCTTCTTTCTCTCTCTCTCTCTCTCTCTCTCTGAATCTCAAATGGCTCCCTACTCTGTATATAGTGCACTATGTAGGTCATGGTAGTGCACTATACACTGGGATTTGGAACACCAACATGTACGTATAATGGTTGCCCATTTTATATGAAACTCCTGCTTAACACTTGCTTGCTGGTCAAAAAAGACTTCTGCATGATGAAATCATATTTCTAACTCAACCATGATTGTAAAAACAACTCAACGCCTTACAGGATTGGTTGAAATAAGTATGATGGGTTGAGCACAATCAATCAACACATCTGAGACTTGTCTCAAAACTCCGCCCACATTGAAGTGGTCAAAGACAAAACCACATTGAGGGAAATCAATAGGACATTCTGTAGCTCTTCCAACAAAATTGGTCCTTCAACCATACTTGGAGCGAAAAGCTGCCAGGGCAGAAAGCTTTAGAAAGGAGACATGGCTAAAAAGACAGACTCCAGATTTTCGGCTCTCTGTTACTCCTTCATGGTTGTTTCCAGAATCATTTGTAAATTTCAGCATTCTTGACAGTGCATTAAATATAAAAACTTAATTTGAGCAAGTGTAATTGAAAATAAGTAAAGGATAGAATACAGTACAGCAGTACTGGCTTTTACAGATGGACCAAAAGATCTAACATTTTCACTTACATTATACCTGAGCTTGGAGTTTAACTGTGTAAATTAACCTCAGTTCATTTACCAAATAACTGCTACCTTAATAGTATTAGTGTGTAAAAGACATCCAAATGAGGGATGCAATATTCTGTTTAGATTGTAGTTCAACATTAGAAAGTGTTAAGTGGTCATTTCTGTGCTATAATGGGCATTGTTCTTGAAATTTCTTAAACTATGTTCAGAATTTAGATTGTAGGGGTCTGGTTTTATAGATCTGTGCACATAGAACAGTGCAAGGGAATGAAGAGGTGGACCAGCAGGCTAAAGAAGGACTGAAACTAAATGTTGTGCTGGAAGTACCACTGAGCAGAAGTGAAGCTAAATCTCTGATAAGGACATGGGCTCAGGGGAGACGCCAGGGCAGTTGGGACAACAATCAAATAGGAAGACATTTATATAATGTCCAGCCAAAGTTTGTGAAGCGTGCTTCTGAGATCTACACAGAAAAGCAGACAAAGTTCTAAGAAAACTGAAGTTTTAACAGTACATTCAAATAACTGAAGATAATACAGACAACTGTGACCACTGTCAAAGAAGTGAATATATTAAGCATGTTTTAATTGCATTGTAACAAGTGTATGGAGAAGCACAGGTGCACAGAACAAGACATAAACAGTACTAGGCTGACTCTCTTACAGACATTCTTTTTTCCTTTTTTTTTGTGTGTGTGTAGGGGGGGGGGGTAGTCATGTGAAGCAGCACCACATCTTTTTGAACTACTGCTAACACAATGTCATCGGAAAGTTCAACACATTTGGAAGAGAAAACTAACCACCAATTCAGTTACAACACCTAACAGACACTCACACTAGATAGCATGATGGGGAGCAGAGTGATGAGGGAGAAATATGATCCATAGTAACACTTAACAGTTTCTAGTCAGCTGCCAGGAAGAGGGTGCTAATGCATCTTGCTGGATATGAAGTGCCTAGAAACCACAGATGAAGAAGAAGAAGAAGAAGAAGAAGAAGAAGAAGAAGAAGAAGAAGAAAAAGAATTCCACAATGCTCCATGCAATTATAATTTTTATGTTTTGGAAGATGTTTATTGAGTTAAACACTTTCCAGAGCTGTTTACAAGAATATCATGTTAGTATGATGTTCTAATATTGTTCATTTTGTGTAGGAATCACATTCCTTTAAATTTTCAGTACATTTATGGCAAAAGTATGTCCGCCTCTTATATCAGGTATTGATCATGAAAAATACATATCAGCTGATACACACATGGAAAGTGACCCCCTTTTGGACCACTACTGACCAGATATATTTGTGCAGTGGGCCATTTTCAACATAGCAGTGACAGCAAATCCCATGCAGTGGCATGGTAGTGTGCCTTGTGCTGGTATAACAGCACTATCCAGTTAATGTACACTTTATTAGAAACACCTTGTGATCAGGGGCGGACTGGCAATCTGTGCATTCTGGAAAAGTCCAGAACGGCCGTCCAGTCCACAGCCGTCGGCCTGCCTTTCTCCTTAACTGAGAAATCAGCTAACAACAGCAGAGGGCGCTATTTGGGGAAAAAGTCCAGGGCCGTTTTTCAGTCCCGGTCCGCCCCTGCTTGTGGTGGTCGGGGTGGTAGAAGCCTAGTGGGTAAAACACTTGTCTGTGAACCCGATGACCACACAATTGCACATTCAAATCCCCACTTTCTACCACTGTGTCCTTGAGCAAGACACTCAACCCTCAGTTGCTCTAGGGGGACTGTTCCTGTTACTAATGATTGTAATTCGCTCTGGATAAGGGTGTGAGCCAAATGCCCCCTTTACCCATTACCTTGTAGATATATCTTGTAGGTGTACAGCTACAAACTATAGCTTATCGTTTTTATCAGGCACAGTTTGTTACCTCATTGCCCTTCATCACTGGTCAACCTCTATCCACTGCTGGCTGTTGTTTTTGGATGGTGGACCACTCTTAACCCAGCAATAATAAAACCATGTAAAAAAAAAAAAAAGCCTTAGAAACACTAATATGCTACTACTGTGTCAGTGTAACTTCTGTGCTGAGAATGATACACCTCATAACTATAATCTGATCAGGTGATCTTATGGTGGCGGTCCCATGGTGGTCCCTTTCCCGATGTACATAGCAACAGATGGGCTGTAGTCACCTCCACAGTGCCAAAGTACAATTACATGGTAGGCGTTTCTGATAAAATGGTCTGGATATGCCTGTAACCTGAAAAATGTTTCATCTGAACAACATGAGCTTCTTTAAGGGACTGACCTACAATGCATTTACAAATACACAATTTACTTCTGTCATATCCTTCCACTCTGTGTATAGTTATAGTTGTGTTAAAAAAAAGTATGTTTTGTTTGATTTGTGCTCTGATGTCTCTTATATGACATCCTTTTCAACATCTGTTGTCGATTGCATTGTGGGAATACCCCGAGCTAAATAAAGGAGGCGGGACAAGCTTATCGCTTGACATAAGAAACGGGCAGCACATTTAGCATATTGACAGATTTCTTTCAAATTATGACCTTCCGAGTGCACAGATAGGAAATGTCAGCAATGATGAGGGAAAATTGGATGCATTTGCAATTCCCTCGCCCTCCCTGCACACAGACAAAAACCAAGGCTGGAAATGGCAGGCAAACTGCAGGAGGAAGGAATCCGTTTTTCTGGCCTGTTGCCATTGTGTGCTCCTGTGTGTGTATGTGTCAATGCGTCGTTGATTATTTAAGTGAAAAGAAGAATACGTCCTCTACACACTTCTAAGCCTTACTTAATTGGTGTCTATTTGCTGAATTTAACATATTAAGGGGAAAAGAGCAAATGTTATTTCTTTATATATTTTTAAAGCCATAAGCCACAAGACATTTTCTGCAGAGGTTGTGAACTTATTTTCACTTAGAAAATCCACAAAACATGTCATTTGACCAGGGGTATTCAAAGATTTACATATGACTGTATAGACAACAACAAAAACAGCAATAATAACATTATTATTATTATTATTATTATTATTATTATTATTATTATTATTCAGGATTGACAGTAATGGGTATATCTTAAAGTATCTGAATTCACAAATTAGAAGGCCTGGATACTTTTTGGACATGCATGTGTTTGTGTGTGTGTGTGTGTGTAGATTCTGGGCGTATGTGTGTGTGTGTGTGTGTGTGTGTGTGTGTTTGTGTGTAGATTGTGGGCTTTAGTGCAGGCTGCAAGCCTCTGCCAGCCCTTTAATTGGTCAAATTTGCTTGCTCTTCCAATAGTGGGCTGTGTGCAGCTGAGGCTGGTTGAATGACTAATGCCACTTCCTCTTCCACTGCCCCACACCTGCCACTCTCCTCTTCTCTATTAGTGATGTCTGTGAGAGTGAATGTGTTCAGTTTTGTCAGAGGAGTGCACTGATTGCCGTTTGTGTAATGCTAAAATAATTCATTAAGCTCTAAGGCATGCCATGCTATCAATTTCCTCTAGTAAAACTGAACAGCTCTGATGTTTGAAGCCATAAGCATTTCCCTTCCAGCTGCCTCCACCTTTTTTAACTTTTGAATGGTGACTCGAGGCTACATCTTCAGTTCTCAGCCCCAGAAGCCTTCTATCTACTAGATAGTGATCTACTATCAGTGAATAAATGGGTCATTAATAGAACTAAACAAGATTTTCCAATAAATATCATGCAGTCAAAAATGTACACAGATAAACTATTCCCAAATAGAGCTAATTATCAGTTTGTCAGTTGAACTGCTGTGTTTACAGGAATTAAGTTTAATATTATGGTTGGTGATACTGGACAAAATATCTTATTTCAATTATACTTCCACATATTTTGATTGAAATACATCTCGGTATAATGAAAACACCTCAGTGTGGTGTGGTCAGCGATTTGATCTGCATTATTTCTGAACAAAATTCAGAGATCTGTTGTTGGTCGACAGTGTTGCACAAAGTTGTTGGATGTTGTTCAGTGTGAAATCAGACTTGTCATCCAAGCCAGGTGTTTTGATCACTATTGACAAGCTCTTATTCAGTCAAGTCCAGATTTCTTCTGAACAAGGTGTGAAAGTTTTCCAACCACCCAATTCCAAATGATCATGTGGGAACATCTTTATAAACATTCTTTTTAAAATTTCCAATAAGAATTTATTTGGAATTTTGTTTGTAACCATGAGTGTAAAGCCAATTTGTTTATTCCAGTTCTTCACACTAAGCTGTTTTTGAATTACCTACTTATGCCTAATCACTTTTTGTGAGAATCAGAAAATATTTTCTTCTATGCAAAATGCTCAGTTCTGCCTTGTAGCCATGAAAAAGAAGTGCTTTATATTCCCGTAAAAATAAAATAAGTTTGTGATGTGTTGAAAGTTTATACGCCAACATTAAACGCCAACCAGTTTTAGTCCATAGTGACTGACCTGTTTGAACTTAAAGAGCCAGAATTGTTCTCAGTTAAGTAGATGTTACCCAGAGGCCTGAAGCATTTAATGCCTCTAAAAGCTACTTTACTGATTGTTATTACACCAAATAGTTACACATTTGTAGATGAGACATTACTTTCTGAATGGTTTGATATGTAAGATTTTGGCCTGAAATGTATTTTCTTACTTTACAGCGCAGAGCTACATGCAGGATGAAAATGCATTCACTACCATTCACCATCATCATCACTTCATATTGATAATGAAAAACTCAGAAAACATATGCAGATTCACTGGTTGTTTTAGGGTGCTTACAATAGGCCCAGGTGTCTCGTACTGTATTTCGAGCATGATTGTGTCCCCTTCCCCTTCCCCCGCTGGCCTGTGCTCATATTGCGCTAAACGTTTTAGGCCCAAGCATGTTTGTCATCACATCACTCACTGCTTTATCCTTTTCCAAAGTCATCCATTTGGTGCTGTGTTCATTAAATGACGCAGTTGTGTTCGAGCTCCACTATGTGCTTACCATGCCCAAGTAAAACTGAGCCACGCCCAGGCCCACCTCCTCAAGCTCCTTCGGGGAAACACGTCCAGGCAGTCACACTAGCCAAACAAAATGGACTTTGGGGGTCAAACATGGTCGGGCTCAAAACAGATCATCTAGTGTGAGAACACCCTTAGATGCCAAATAAAATGACTACATTTGCATTGTAGACATTGTTCCAATCACTACCACTGTAAATAAATCTGCGGAGTCCCTCGCTGTCTTCAAGCGTCGTTTGAAGACTCACCTCTTCAAGGAGCACCTTGGTGACTAACTAGGCCTCTTGTTATTACTTACTAATTTCTTTTTCCTATATTTTATTTAAAAAAAAAAAAAAAACTTCGAGCACTTACCCTCTTAGTTCCATGTTTTCCTTACTTGTGATTTACCCTCTGACTTTTTATGTTACAGGATTCGTTAAGGTGTGTAACTTAGCTGGCACTAACTTGGTTGAATAGCAGATGCTGATTTAAGTATAGCTTTTCAGGTTTGAAGAACAGATATGGACTACTTGAGCACTAGTGTATGTCGCTCTGGATAACAGCATCTGCTAAATGACATAAATGTAAATGTTAATGTAAATAAATCAGAGTCTTTGTGTTTCTCTACAATGTATCTTTTCGCATTAAACAGCTACAGGCACTTTTCCATAAGCATACAGGAACCGTGCTGTACCTTAACTGTACTGCGATGGCACAGAAGTTGTAGCACGTTTTGATTTTCCAGCGTATCTCAGCCTGGTAATGGTGCTGCTGACATGTTGGCAGCATAGTTCTCTCCACACAGTTGATAGGCGGTCGGTGTCCCAAAACCATGTCCACCTAGTCGTATCAGAGGAAAGTTTTTCGGTCAGAGGGCTCTTTCCTAATCCATCTGTTGTCATGACAATATTTTGACCAATCAAAAGGCAGTGACACAGTCAGCTTGACTTCGGCCCACTTTTGGCCCTGCTGTCGAGGTGGGCCGTGACAGCATAGATACGGCTCCTGTATTTGTAATAGAAAAACATTTGTTCGTGAACGGTTTGCCATATGAGTGACTTTGTGTACCTTTTATTCAGTCATTGGGGGTATATCTTTTTAAATACTCAGTGATTGGATAGCTCATTTGCATATTGCACACACCCACAGTATCAGTATACCAAAACAACAATAATGATTAAAAAACAGTTTTAGCAAGTTGTTTTTAGCAAGAGAAAGATCATGAGTTGCAGGGAATGAGTGATAAAATTATCTGAATATGAGAGCTGTTTGTTGGTGTGTGTGTCATGCTGGTGGACCCTATCAGAGGTTTTTGGAAAGATGCACACAACAAGCATTTGGCAATGGGCACTTTATGTTTTGAGCAGCCATGGTCTGCTGGGCCCATGATGCTTTTCCTGCCTGTCCTCCCGCTAAAGCGTTCCTTTTCTTTTGGAAAAAAAAGCCTCTTTTAGCATAATGAAACGTAGGAACCAATCACTGAGAACTCAAATGCAATGCAGGCTGACACCTAGTATATTTCCTAGTTGGAGGCCAGTCTAATGCGCTTCATATTCACATCCGCTCTCATAACCGCGTAAATAGAAGCGGACGAGGCATGCAGATGCTACCCACCCGAGCCACTTCTTTTAGTAATTTACACACACACACACATATACACACACACACACACATACACACACACACACACACACACACACACACACACATTCACACATTCACAAATTCTAATCCAGCTGTAAGCTTATAGTCAGTGCTCTGTTTAATGGCATAATAGCACTGTAAAGCTAATTATCCATACAGTGTGTAGGAAAGATTTTTTCTCTGTGCGCTCATTTGAAAACCACGTCTTTGTGCAGTAATTCATTGTGGAACTGTTGTGTCTGTATGTTGGATGCAATATGGGTGGATTAGCTAGGGCCCTTGTTAACTTTAACGACTGTCTCACTGGACAAAGCAGACAAATCTCCACCTAATAAATAATATATTTACCATATATGTCATATGGATTTTTGGCACATATCTTCACTTTTGTAGAAGAAATGTTTTTAGCTATTTTTCCACATTTTTTATTTCCCATTTTATTTTCATATAAACAAGAAGATGGCCGTTGTGTTTTTGTTTTGACACCACTTTTTCTCTTTGTGGTACAACACATTTATTATCATTATGTATTTATTTAAACACAGCCACACCAGAACCAAGCCATGAAACTGATGGAATTATTTGTGTCTCATTAAACAAAACAAGACCATTTCCCTCTACAAAAACGATACAATTTGTTGTTTGTGTTCAATTTATTTATATTTCTGACACATTTCAGTATGTCAGCCATTCATTCATTCATTCATTCATTCATTCATTCTCTCTTTCCACTTTATTTTATGTTGTGTTTTATTACACTTTATCCATTTTTGTTGAGCGGTAATTCAGGTTTAACTGCTGTGTGTGAATTTTGGATGCCTCATTGGTGTTTTTTTTTTTGGTGCTAGCAGAAAGGCTGTGTTTAAGGATTGTCTCCTTAGACAAAACAGGACCATCTCTCGGCACGCTTTAAGGAGCGGGAGAGTGAATGAGACATCTGTCCTGGCGTCTGTGACTCTTACCCATAAAGCCATGTGTTGTCCCTCCTTCTCCACAGTGCTTCCCTCTCTGCAGAATCAGTGCCAACAGCGCTTCCCACAAGGCACTGGGGCACCAGGCTGCCACTCACAGCGCTGTGGGGTGGGCCAGCAGCGCAAGAGGAAACGGGTGCTGTGTAATTTACTTCGGAGGATCCTGACACCCCCTCTGTAATTTCCCTTCCAACTCTTGTGTAATTTCCAACTACAAAAATGGACTTTATTAACCCCTACCATTTTAGGCAGCTTTTTATCTACAGCTCTTTCTCTCTCTCTCTCTCACTCACTCTCTCTCTCTCGCTGTCTCACTGTGAGGCCTCTCAGAGGAAACTCCTGCAAAAGCCACATCTGCCGGCCTTTTCACGGAGCAGCAGCCTTCCTTTTAACGACCAAAGCATGGAGTACAATTTTTCATCCTGTCATGTAATGAGTGAGAAACGCGTCTAAATTGATTACTGGGGGAGGGGAGGACTCTGTGACATTTTCGCAGGAAGGTTTTTTTTTCATCGCTTGTTTCGTGGTTGAATGTCACTCCAGTGCATCACAGCTTCCAATTCAGTAAAGAACAAACAACTCCCGTTCTCTCTCTCTCTCTCTCTCTCTCTCTCT
>JBBPCZ010000148.1:19562138-19577112 GCA_037974445.1 Brycinus macrolepidotus | reverse complement strand
TCTCTCTCTCTCTCTCTCTCTCTCTCTCTCTCTCTCTCTCTCTCTCTCTCTCTCTCTCTCTCTCTCTCTCTCTGAGGAGGCAGTAGGGGTGGCACCAGGCTGCGGAGAGCTCTCAGAGCCGTGTTTGACAGAATAAATAAACAAGCCCACTACTAAGCCCTTATACGTGAATGACAATGTATACTGTAGACATTTACGGGACTGTGTGTGTGTCCTTCAGGATGTGTGTTAGCTCTGTTTATTTGCAAATAAACAGTCTCTGCCTCTTTTTCTCGCTCGCTATCTCCGCTGCAGTGCTGGTGCCCGTCTTTAGACTCACTGTGCTCTGTAGTTCCACTAGAAAGCAAAAGGGGCCAGCTCCATTTTACTGCTATGGGGGGTAGCTCAGCTGATGCTCGTGTTTGCCTTCTTATAGAAAGGGGAATGTTCTGATGATTGATCTCTAGATGAATGGTGATAAGTATTACTATGTTTAAATAATGATATATTCAGTAATAATCATATCAGTATTACAGATCTATTGAAAACTCATCGTGGATTTTGAAATTGTAATATAGGGACCCTTGCAGCCTTTAAATTAAGACAGTCTAACAACAGGAATGGGCCAAAAGTGAAGCACAGTGCTGCAAAAAGCTAATCACTTCCTGCCACATGTCTCAGAGCTGTAATTGCCATCAATAGCCTTGCAACAAAGCACTAATATTATTAAATTAGTGTCCAAATACTTATTCCCTCACCATTTCTTTCATATATTTCATTAATTTATTCTTTCATTCTTTCGTTTTCTGAGCAGTTTATCTTAACCAGAGTTGCAGGGGGTGCTGGAGCCTATCCCAGCACATATAGGGTGGAGACATGCCCTGGACAGGTTGCAGGGTTTTTTTTAATTAATGCAGCTTTTTATGCTTTAAATACTTCTGTCTATTTTTATGGACTTTTTTTAGGTATGAAGTGAAAAGACATTTTCCTTATGAGTTTGATGTGTATACATGCAAAGGATTTATACTGAACAGCAAAAACTAAAGTTTCTGAATCCTTGTTTGTATATTTACATTGATATATAAGATGCAGCACATTTAAATGCTGATATAAGCATTTTGTTAATGTTAATGAAGGTATGATGAATAAGCTTCGAAATAAGCTTCATCAGAACATATTAATTACCTTCAACAATTAATAATATTACTAACATTAATTTTATGTGAACACAGCCTCACAACTTGAACATGATCTTCACAGAGTGAACACTTTTATACTTTTATAGTATCGCTCACATTGTGCTTAAATCTGCAGTCAGTAAGATTGAGAGGAAAGTGGACTTCCAGGTCCCTCCTCCTCCCTCTCCACTGTGCAGCAGCCCGGTCTCCAAAGCCCCTTCCTGCAGAGGAGGCCAGTGTAAATTTTGTTTTTATCCATGAAAGAAGTATGAACTAACTCACACAGCTAGATACGTGACACTTTACAGTGACTTTTCCTTGGCTATACTTTAGCTAGATACTTGGTCAGTCAGAAATGGGGCTAACTTGTCCTCTGTCTTGAATCCCCCGTAGCTCCTTCCACCTCTGAAAAACTGCTTCGAGGTTTGCCCTTGTTGTGTCTTGGGCATGGTCAAATTATTTCTTTTCTGCTTGCTTTCTTTACTTGCCTTTACTTGCATGCATCGGGGAGGGGGGCTACCTGTGTGTGTGAACAGTGATTGACACGCCCTAAGACACTCCTCCAGGCTCTGATTGGTTGACTTGATTCAGTGGATTCTCACAAATGGTATAAGGAGTACTAGGTGGAGCCAGAGGAGGCTGGTATTATCGCAGCTTGTCTGTCTCGTGTACTACTGTCAGAACATATTGACAGTTTTAACAAATATTTTATGGTAATTGAAACTATTATTTCTTATAACCATCTCATAATCTTTGCAGATCCACAACCTGGTATTGACAGCTCTTTAGTTTTACCCAGGATGCATGTGTGTAATCTCCCATAGCAATGGTTATAGATAACAATCTAGGTCCTGGAAACTATGCAATAAAAATTATTTTTTATGCATTGTGTATAAAAATGCATCCCAGTATCTTCAGAAAACATCTATCTGTATTATAAAAGCCTTACTTATTTATTTTATTATACTCATATATCTGTGTATAGTGGCCTGTCATTTGGATGCCACGTTTCAGGAGTTCAGGGCCGCTCATCCCCCTCTCATCCAACATCTTTCAGCCCTGCCTCACCTGCAGTCTGATAACCTCTGGCTTTGCCTGTCCCCATCCGTAATGCTAATGCCTCTGACAGGTACGGGGGAAAGTGCGGGGCATTAATCATGAAGCAGCAGCCTTGTGCCTGGTTCTCTAATGGATCTATATTTATGTATGTATATACCCCTGTGATACCCTCCATAAACCCGAAACAAGCTAATCACACTTCAGTGTCCGTGAGGCACGAGGCTTCAAAGTGGTACCGCAAAATCTCAAATTAAGATGTTATTTTTCTTTTTTAGTGGAAGAGCTTTGGACTGCTAAAGCCTCTCCTCAGTCTGCACTGTAAGTTCCTCTGAAGTTTGAAATGCTTTCTGCTAGAGCGGGAGAGAAGGATGACGTGTCCTTTCAAACTGGCCGAGGGATGGCGACGGAAGCAATGTAGCCTTTGGCACCTAAGCACTTACTGTCAAGAGTTTTACCGTACTTAGGTTGAACTTTTAAGATCCTGCTATTTTTGCCATGCATAGACTGCTCGAGTACAGAAATACTCAGTTGTTGGTCGCATCTGTGATGACTGTCCTGAATAGTTCTTAGCTTTGAGGTATGGTTCTTTAAAGGGCCTACATTCTGTATTTTTCCATTTATGACATTTGTATTTTGTGTCCCAAAACCAGTCATCATATATTTTGACAAGGCCATTTTCCACCATGTCTTTATGCCTTAGAATTAAACAGGCTGTTTTTATTACTGTGCCCTTAAGTTGAATACACTTTAGAGCCAAAAGAATGTCTAAAGACATCACCCTTAATTATTGATTTCAGGTGTTTCAGACACACCTATTGCTAACAGGTGTATAAAATCAAGCACATAACCATGCAGTCCCTATAGAAAAACACTGGCAAAGGAATGGGTCATACCCAAGACCTCTGTAGAACTTTAAATGTGGAGCTGTCATAGGATGCCACAAGTCAGTTCATGATATTTCTGCCCTGCTAGATCAGTCCCAGACAACTGTAAGTGGAAGCTTCTTGGAGCAACAGCAGCTCAATAATTAAGCAGTAGATCACACAAACTCAAAGAGTGGGACCGAGTCCTGAAGCAAAAACTCATCTTTCCTGTGTTGTATCATTCAGTTTCAAATTGCCTCAGGAAGCAACATCAGCACATGAAGTATGCTCAGAGCACCATGAAATGGGTTTCCATGACTGAGCAGCTGTACAAAAGCCTACAATCACTTCGGACAATGCCAAAGCATTTATTGGTGTGGTGTAAAGCACACCTCCACTGGACTTGGGACAGCTAGAAACATGTTTTTTGGAGTAATGAATTACACTTTACTATCTGGCAGTCTGTTAGACGGATCGGGGTTTGACAAATGCTGGGAGAATGCCACCTACTGAAATCCATAATGCCTGCAAGTTTGGTGGAGGAAGTATAATGGTCTGGGGTTGTTTTTCATAGCTTGGGCTAGGCCCCTTAATTTAAGTGAATAATATTGTTAATGCTTCAGCAAACAAAGACAGTTGAGATAATTATGCGCTTCCAATTGTGTGGCAACCACTGGAATGCCTCTTCATGTTCCAACATGAATGTGCCCCTGTGCACAATATGAGATCCATAAAGACATAGTTTAATAAATTTGGTGTGGAAGAACTCCATTTTTCTGAAAAGGCTCTGTGTAGGCCACTGGAGTCTGTTAAAGCCACAAATGTGGGGAGTAGGGGTACTGGGGTGGTCAGCTCCATATTAATCAGCTTCATGATCTTTGAATGGGACGTCCAACAGACTCATATACGTGTTTATTTTGACCATACAATGTATAGGTAAATAACCAAATTCAAAAAGCACTCCAGGATTTAACATTTTCGTGTGAATGGGCAGGGCTAATACACTGCAGGGGTAGGAATGTTTGTGTGAATGCACTGATAAATTCAAAATGGGCTGTTTTCGCAGTTTACATACTGCAAATGGACTTCATGGACTGAGCAAGTTTTGAAAATCGGGTGATGTTTATGTACTTCAAACTCTAAAGTGATGAGAACCTACATTATGTGCCACAAAGGATTCTTTTAACAATGCCACACAAGAACCATTTTGGTTCCCTAAAGAACTTAATGAGATATGTAAAGTACATTTTAAAAGCATAAAGAAATGTCACATATTGTAATGTTTCTTTACCAATTTAAAGGTTCTCCCAGGGATACTTGACATTATGAGGAGGATCTTTTAACCTCTTAAAGGTTCTTCACATGTGCAAGTCTCATTTGCAGAGATGAGTATCCTGAAGCCCAGACTCCTGTTGTCAAGTTGTCATGTAGCTCTGATGGAAGGAATGACCACAGCTCTTTGAGTGACCTTATTTGTGGATTGAAGAAGATGATTTCCGTGTGCTATAATGATGTCAGTAACTGCACGACCAAGTTATTGCTTTCAGTTTGTAACAATTCAGAAAACAAGCTGACCCAGTAGATTGCTAATGTGTGAAGCAGCAATATTTGGTTCAGCACTGACCGCATTCAGATGGTGTGACACTGTGCAGGATAAGCAGAACCCAATCTGCTGACCTTTCACTTTCTGGCTCTAGGATAGACTACGCACAGCTCCTCTGGGTATCACAAAGAGAATCACAAACAGCATGGTAAACACAGATAAGCCTACAAGTATACATATTATTGACAGCGGTATGAAAACCATGGCTGATTGAACTAATTGAAATTCATGCAAGAGTCATGGCATTTAGGTCGTCTCCCTCTCCTAGCCCATGGAGCATTCATCCAAACAGTATGATGGATGGATGCTAATTAGTTTAAAATCCCCTATAAAATACCAAGCCCGACGCCCCAGTGCTGCATGCAAGGGGAAAAACGCATGGACTTCTGCCTTCTGCAATTGAACTGGGAGGAGTGCACCAGAGCAGAGCTGTGTACATTATTAACCATTAAATGAGCTATGCAGTGACGCTGCCCTGCTGCGGCCCCTGAATACAGCGCCGGGTCTGCTACAACTCTCCATTACATTTAGTGTAATCATTCATACTTAGACCTCTCTAACATTGGTTTTACGTCATAAAAAGAGACAATGTAAAAGATGGCAGGACGATTAAACAGAGGTAGTCAAATAGTGAATGGTGAAATAGTTCGGGGAAAAATCAAATGTACAATTTTTTTTATTCTTTTACTCACTTTAAATTACAGCCAAGACTTTTAATGTCCACAGCTTTCTTCTTTAGTGTAGCACTAAAGCCACAAGATGAATATATTTAACAAATTTATGTGCATATTAATATAATGCAAATTGCATTCCTGTATACTTTCTTCAAACTGTGTTGAGTTGTTCAGTAATCTCAGACTCGTTTATGTGATTTCTAATGCAGAATGGCATACTGTTATCTTTAAGCGTAGGCAAGGGTGAATGGTACATGAATGGTATATGGTACAAGGAATAGGTACATGTATAGCTAAAACAATAGTATCATACAAAGCCATACTTTTGTCCATATATTTGTGATGACAATATGACCTACAGTGCCAGGAACCATATAAGCAAGTTCATTTGAGATTTTCCTAACAAAAAGTCCCTTAATTTAACAATGCATTTGTTTCCATCAATCATTCTTTCTGCCTTTCACTGGTGAAATATATTGGATGGGGTGCTCATCCCTCCCCTTTCACCTCACATTACTCACTAACAGCTCAATACAGAGTCACATTTCAGACAAATGTTTTATTTGATTAAATTTACTAGAAATACCAGAGTCAATTTTCATTCTGCCAGTGGTATAGTCACTAAGTGGCCCGCTGAAAGAGGCCAAAGAAAGCGGATGATGATTTAGATTCATCTCATTAACAATGTTTATTATTGAGAGAGATTGTTCAATATTTGTCAGTATTTGGGCTGTTTTGGAGGATTTTTCTGTGCTGTGAGGTAGCAAAGCTCTCATTCTAATGTCATCTATAGGTAACCTTTTTCTTTCTTTTTACCAAATGGCATGTTTGCAGACCAAACAGGTTCAGACTGCAAGCACAATCCCATGGCATTTGTTCTTTTTTATTTGAAGTGTCCTCAAATGGCATGGAATGTAGCTTTTTGCCACACTTTTTGTCTGACTTTCTTGATTATATTGTCAAACTAAACTGACAGAGCACATTAAAAACTTTTATTGAAACAGATCTTGTAGCAGGTTATTGGATACAGCAGAAATGAAACACTCCGAGAGACAAAAGCAGAAAAGAGGAGAAAGGGGATGAGCCATTCTTCTTCTGCTCCCTGATCTACTAAAGCTCCCCACTGCTTAAGCTACTTTTTATAGAGGTGCGTGCATACTAATGACTGCCAAAGACAGTTCCTTGCCTTTTTTAATTGAACTGAAATTAAGTGGAAGAAACTGCAAGACAATTAACTGTTTTTTTTCTTCTTTTTTTTATCTGGGTAACACAGTCTGGAGCAGCTTCAGTGGCGAATTGGTGGTGGGCCGTCGGAGCTGCCAGGCACAATCTCCTCCTCGCCATTTCAGGGAGCTCTGTTTATCTCATTTTTCAATTAACCTCCCCGGTTTAACTCCCCATCATAAAGCCATGCACATGTTTGCTCCAAAGAACAAATAAAATCGCCTCTTCTCTCCATTTCTCTCTCTGTCTCTTTCTCGGTTGCCCTCCCTCACTCCGTGTGCCATGCTCAGTAGTCAACAGTGACTGCCGCGCTTCACAGTGCTGAGGCGGATTTTGTTGAGGGGGTGAGGGGAGTCGGTAGTGGGGGCACATGTTTCCGATTAAAGAGCCCAAATCTGTCGTAAGCAGAGAGAGCTTTGTAGATATTGCAATTTTGTGATAACTTCCTCCTCATTTGCTGCCATGGCTTCCTTTCTGGCAAGGCGAAGCAGAGATGCAGACTGAAAACAAGGGTGAGAGAGAGATAGAGAGAGAGAGAGCAAGCAAGAGGAAGAAGGATGCCAAAGATGTCAAGTTAATCTCAGCCATTTTCACCTTCGTTTTCTCTCTCTTAAAAATGAAGGTGTCAAAAGGTTGATGCTACAGAAAGACCTTAAAACCCTTTCAGTGGAGGGTCCTGTAAAGAAATGCTCCTGCTTTTTTCAGCCTAATCTATTACAACTATAGAATATGTGAAATATAGAAACTGTGAAATGTTTACTTTTTGGATTTTTTATGTTTTTAACATGTGAGTTCTCATGAACAGGAGAGATACGAGTTAACAGAGCACAATTTAAGAGGTTTGAAACTGTTGTTTTTATCAATCTTTTCAACATCTATAAACATTATCCCACAATAAACACAATTAATCAAGCACATATTATGTAAACAAATTAGAATAAATAATGATATTGTGCTACAATCTACTATCAGAGCATCCCTTAGCACTTGATCCACTTGACTGACACTTTGTCAGTTCTGTGTAATAACTTAGATTAGATATTTCATTGTATTTACAATGTTCATGAGAAAGATTGCACACATATCTGGCAGTATTTGTGCTGTTTTTAAGGGTTTTGAGGGTGTGGTGAGGTTGTGAGGCTAGCTACATCCTCACACACATATACATTTAACTAATTATACTAGTTAACTATTTCATTTTAATGATAACCTAATTGTATTAGGTTGAAAACTGATAGTTTCATAGATGCTAACAGAATAACTTCATAACCAGCATGTTGCTTCATCTATGTATTAAAAACAAACATTAAAATCAAGCTTTCAAAAAATAAGAATCATATTTCAGAAAATACAGAAAATACACTATTAAAATGTACCTCAATTATGAAATATCTTTGAAATGTTTTTTTTTTTTTTTCTGCAAAATTGCACCTACATAAACCATATGCATGGTCAGATACCACAGACAGCAACTTCTATGCTTTTTACCAAACAAAGTAAAACAACTGAAAACTGACTCACTTGTAACAGAAGCACCTGCCCATTGGACCCTATTATATGGACATTCTGAATGTGTAGAGGGACAAATTCCTGTTGATGCTAATTGATTACTTGATACAGTTACAGCAGATAGAAGAACACTGAAACATCTTTGTAAAGAACCATCCATTAAAAGGGTCTTTAGGGAACCAATCATGGTTCTACTCGGGTGTTACTCCAAAGAAACCTTATGGCCCCTTTATTATTAGGTTTGAACTTACATGTAAATCTTAGAATTGTTTCTTGCGCTTGAGAAAACATCTCAGGTTAACACACCGTCTGGACTATGGACCAAACTCAAAATGGGGCCTGACAAAATCGAGTCCCCTTGCATCAGCACTCACCGATTAATCATCGCTAATGAGCCGCAGACCCTGAGGAATACAACAAGAATCAAAACAAATTAATTGGGAGCAGTGCAGAAGATTGTAAAGTACTCATTACGTTTTTTTTTTTTCTACTCCACTCTTAAACATGGCAAACAGTAATTCCCTTACGCAATCAGAGCTGTGGTTTATGAAATCAAACATACCATTGTCTTGGGAGAGCTGCTCTTTTGACAGGCCTGTGATTGAGTACATCCATTATCCTTCCTCAAAAGCGACACACTGCTCCATACACAGCAGCTTCACTTTTTCCTCGGCTGGGGTGGTCCAGCTGGCCCGGGTTTACGGCTGTTGCTGCTGTGTCCTGTTTACATTCAAACTTAGGCTATGTTTATATTATTAGCCTTATTGCTTAATTTTGATTACTAATTTTATGGCTCAGTTGTTCACATTTGTGATCCATGTTTGTAACAAGACCACAATTAGCGGTCACACACCTCCCTGTTAAAGGGTCTGCATGCACACACACTGAAATTAAATCCTGCCAACAGCAAATCATGACAATAGTCATGTGTGCCTGTGCTGTAAGGTGTCCCAGATCCTCCTAAAACTCAGCATTAGACAAAAAAGAAACACAAGATACAGGAGCGACAAAGCTCAGCTTCGAGCAGCAGAGGACATAAGTCTCTTATTTGTCTTGCAATGGGATTTTATTGCTGCCTAGGAGAACACAAAGTGTAATACTTGTTAGTCTAAGGCATCACGCTGTGTAATACTGCACTTTTTTAAGGCAGCATTTTTCAGCCTAGGTCCTGGAGGCACCTTGTCCTGAACGTTTGAGGGTTTTTAATGCTTTTAACTGACCTCACTGAGATGAAATGCATGTGTTAAGGCAGGAAAAACACTAAAATGTGCAGGGCACGGTAATTCCATGAGCAGGGTTGAGCATCACACAGTAATACTAGACACTGATCTAAAACATCGCTCTGGACAATGTGAGGAATCACACAGTGTAGTAATTGAAGATATAGTTGACAGTGTAAGGCATCACACAGTGTCATACTGACTACTGTAAGGAATCACAGGGTAGTAATTCCCAGTATAATACATCACACACTTCAGTGGCTGACAGTGCAAGTATGACAGTATCATACTGAATAATGTAAGGAATCACACAGGGTGCAATAGTAGACAGTATAAGCCATCACACATTGTAATGCTGGATGGTGTAATGCATAAAATTGAATCAGAATGTAGCAAATCCAGCAATCTTTCCAATGTAAGAAATATTGTAGGTCTGCGTCATTAAACTGAACATGATGTCTTACATCCCTGGCAAAAAGGTAGAGTCGCGACATTCAAGCCACATGTACCACATGCGACCCTATGCAGAATGGCAGGTGTGATTCGGTTCACGCGCAGCAGAGAGGCAAAAAGCAGCAGCAGCAGCCACAGCCAGAGAAAGTCACCATGATTACTACTCAGCCATAATCCCTTTTCTCTGATCTCTGCTGATTTTAGTTTAATATTCCTGCGACTTTTTTAGAGGAAGGAATTATTCAAATACAAGCGCTCAGTGGAAATCTCTTCTCCACCTGCAGGCATTCACAGGGAAGTTGTGGAGGGAGGGGAGGAAGGGGGAGGGCTGCTGGGGGGAGGCAAGAGGAGATAAATCACAGGAAAGTGCTCAAATGCCCTCTGAGGATTTTTCCCCTCTCATGTTTCTCTCTGCACAGGGGTGGTGCTGGCCATCTTAAGCTCTGGAGGTTGTTTCCTCTCTTGCCTTGTTAATTTACGCACAGACGGCGGGTGCTGGCCAGCTTTTAGAGCTGCACCCTCGAGGCCATGGAGGCTTGAACTCTGATCCAGAGGAGATGTTAATAGCGGGGTGTATAGTGGCTTTACTTTGGATTTCATTCCACATCTCACACGATATGTCCCATGTGGTCATTGGGTCTAATTGCATAGAGACCTTAACATGTCAATTAAATATAACTAGAAATTAGAAATTAGAATTCCTTTGGTAATGATCTTAGGGGTACTGATCATTTCTGCAAGTCATATGGGTTTATGTCCATGGGGTTTGTTATACATTTTTCCTCTAATATCAAATCTAGTGTAGCCCAGGTATGTTTGGTGTCCAAGGTTTGCTTGTAAAAACATCTGCAAACCCTTATTTAGCATGCTCAAACTACATCCAGTTCTTTATTAAGGTGGTGAAGAATTGTTGATGTGGTTTAAGATACATTATGACTTACTGTGAGCAATAAAAATGAACACAATCTCACTGCAAAAGACACCAATTTTAGGCAACACCAGGGCGATAGAGGGCCGATCTTATATCAGATTCAAACGCTGTTGCTGCCAGTAGCGTTCGGCAACACAGTGAGTTTGTTCATTTTTATAGCTCACAGGAAGTTATACTGTCCTAAACCACACTGACAAGTTTGTGCCACCTTAACGAAGACTTGAATGCAGTTTGAGTGGGTTGAGAGAACTCCTAGTGTGTGACTAGTTCAAAACAAAAGAAGCAAAATCTGGACATCTGGATGATCGCCTGCTTCTGGAGCGAGTGGAAAAACAGGTATACACACATCAGCAAGACAATATGCTGTGATAGAAGTCTGTGGGGATTTACTGTGTAATATTATAGGCGTGCAGTTTGCTCAGTGCCAGTAAGTGGCTAAATACTTCCATTATTTGTTAGCTACATTAGCCTTGTAGCAACGTTGCATTACTGTAGCAGTGCAAAGCTAAAGAAGCAAACTTCAGACAAGTACGTTTGGAACAAAGAGGCAAATTATAAACTTGCAGGTTCATGATGATGCATTCAAAATCTGAAGACATTTTAGAGGGAGGCCGTGTGAGAAATATATATGAAAGAATCTAATCATCATATGATATGATCTTACTAATTATGCTTAATATGACTAAGGACATAAAAACTATTATTTTTCATGAACTCCTTCAGATAAATTCTTGAGATACTACCATGAAACTGATGTGAGAGTGATGTAGTTACGAAAGTGAAGAACTGAAGTTTGAACATTTTAGGTTTTAAGAGATTCAACTCATTTGTCTTTTCTCCACAACTGAGCCTTGCCCACGCAAGCTTGCATAAGTACATAAAGATGTAGCTGACTTAAGCTGCTGTGCAGGCTAGCACTGCTTTGCGGAGTGAATATGTGTGGCTGGAGCTCGAACGGTTCGGCTGGAGGATCAGGTCCAGCATGGCTCCTTCAGCTTTCATCCTCGGCTAGCTTTGTGCCAGCGCCAAGCCTGAGCATCCACAGCCTGGGAACAGTTGGCCCTGCTGTCATCACACAAACACAACACAAAGAGACTAAGCCCGCTTATGTACTCCGACAATGTGCAGCTTAAAGCCCTCTGCCAGCTATCTGATTGAGGTGGCGCTCAGCTGGAGATGCCAGCGGTGGTGCCAGCGTGGAGGCTCCAAGAAGGTTTAACATCAGTATTGGAGTTTTCTGGAGGCCACCTGCAAATGGGTTTGCCAGTGGTCTTCGATAAAACGACCTCAACACACTGAGGTGGTTTTGTGGGGTCTGTTCAACACAAATACAAACACACACAAAAGCTACTAGCCTTATAATCATGCTGCCATTCTGCCATTCTGCTGGCACTACTAATTTCAGATAAAGGTGCCAAAAAGGGTTTGATGGACCTTTGGTCCCTGAATGGATGGGTCTGTCTGGAACCATTTTTGTAAATGAGATGCATGACTGGGTGAAACCCAGTTAAAAGGACACCTCCAAATAATGTTTCTATCCCAATTAATGGCTGTTTTTAGTACCATGCAGCCAAGCCAACAACCATTTAGGAACCTTTCATTTTTAGAAGTGAACTGCATGCAGTTCCTGATGATATTTTCTCTTTTTCTCACTTATGGGAAATTCATTTGGAGATCATGCTTTGTAATGAACATGCTTCTGAGCAGTGGTCACCAACCCTGATCCTGGAGATCTACAATCCTGAGAGGTCTAGTACCTGCTCTGGCTAATGAGCTTCTTCAGAATTCCCTGATAAGCTTAAGTGTTAAGTAAAAAGGGGGCGGTATGTTAGATGCAAGTTGGAGAGAAACACGACAGGAAAGCAGATGTCCAGCAGGAGGGCTGGTGTCATTCCTCACGTATTGGCATATATAGTGCCATCTAGAGGGAATTTACAAACCACAACTTTACTTATGGCCACTTTTATGCCTCCTATAATTTTATATCTCTTGTTCTTACGTTTGCAGTCAGTAAATCCCGACAGTGTGTTAATTAACTCAACAGCAGAGACTAACAAACTCCTACAGACTCTTTGCAAACTGTTACACACATAAACCACAAGGCCACAAACCAACACTCAAACGTGCAGACTTACCTGTGCTACCTGTGACACACCCAGAAACAAGCTACATAAACTGACAATAGCACGTCTACATTTTCAGCAAACAGACGAATGGCAATTAATCATGCACGCAAACACTCCACAAACCGGCAGACTGCTTTCCCTCTGCGCTTCCCTCGATGTGGCAAATAACAGGCCTGTCTACCACACAGTCAGACACTTTGTCAAACAAATATGATCAAAACAAAACTAATGACGTGTAAATTGTTTATGATGTTCATTGCATCCAGAAGCCCCCATGAGTATGTGTGAACGGGCGCACGTGTTTGTGTGTGTGTGTGTGTGTGTGTGTGTGTATGTGTGCTTGCAGGGAGTAATCACTGCCATCAGCTTGACATAATCAGAAGGAAATGAATATGAACATTTTACATCATACTTTGACTTGAGTCGAGCAGGGATCTGTAGACGTGTGATGAAATCGCTGCCATTCACATGTTGCGAGTCGCCATCAGTGAATGTTTGCGGGCGAAGTGCGTGACTGAGGCCTATAAATTATGTTTGTGGGAGACAGAATAAAATGGAATTGCTTTGCAAGGTTCTCCATAATGTTCTGGCCGGAATGGATTCAGGTGTGGTGAGGGAGTGCAGGAGTAGCAGCTGTACAACAAGAGCATGGATAGAATGATCTTCAGGCTTTTTATGAAGGAACCATGCATTGAATGAAACTGTATTGCATTTTCCACAGTCGCTTTGAATGCTGTGCTAAAGAAAACTGCATTAAAAAGACTGCCGTTTGGCAGTCTCGGATGTGCTACAGACTGCAGATGCTGGAAGCATGAAGTGATGCAGATGTCTTGTAATAAATTCATACATGCACACACACACACAAGGGCCAACACACTGGGTATAACTTCTCCTGCTGCAGAGACAGACTGCATGCTCTTGTATGGGGCTGAATCAGCTCATGCCTGCTAGGCCGTCACACACAGCCAAACGGCAGCATTAGCAAGCCTAATCCCACAGACTCAGGCAGGACATCCTACTGCTGAGAACAATAACCTCCCCTCCACACACATGCGCACACTTAGACACACTCACTACTCAAACGCCCGTTTGAGGGATGCTTAGTCTTTGTTAGCCGGTAGTGATGGTAACTGAAAATGCTATTTTTGACAGATGGGTTCAGAATGAAAGCTTTGAAGTAGGCTGTCGTATTAGCAATCGCTGAAGCAATGCTAAGGAAATGGTTCAGGAGTTTGTTTTCTATGTGTGTGTACATATATATATATACAGTGTATATATATATTTGTTTAAATGTCAGTTGCAAGCTTTAAATGAAATGTAGAATATGCCCTAAAATATCCATCATGTGCATTGCCATTAGGATATTCCTAATATAACCTTGGAATTCCATAGGGAACTAACAGAAATCAACATATTCATAGAGGGGTCTTTCCCCCATTTACCATGTAAATAGCAATATTTACCTTGTGAATAGCAATATACATGTTTCTGATTCTGATTCTGATACAGTGTTTACAGTAACTCTGAAATAAGATTTGGCATAGAGCTGCCACCATTTACATTTACATTTATGGCATTTAGCTGACGCTCTTATCCAGAGCGACGTACATCAGTGCTCAAGCAGTCCACAACTGTTCCTTAAACCTGTAAAGCTATATTTAAATCAACGTCCGCTATTCAGCCAAGTTACTGCAGGCTAAGTACATCTAGACATCTAGAAGTTCAGCCAGTAGAGAGTTGCAGTAGTCCAATTTGGAGATGAACATAGACTGGACGAGTAACTGCGTAGGTTTCGTGGTGAGAAAGAGTCGGATTCTTCTGATGTTGTAAAGAAGATATCTGCATGTTCTGAAGATCTGGTTAACCTGCGGCGAAAAAGATAGATCTTCATCTAGTGTAACACCAAGATTTCTTACCTTCTTTGAAGGGACGATTACCGAGTTCCCAACAAAAACGGTGGGGTCGTGGCTTGGTGAAGGACTCCCTTTGATGAAGAGGAGTTCGGTCTTGCTGGGGTTCGGGTTGAGGTGGTGGGCCGCCATCCAAGAGGAGATGTCGGCCAGACAGTCTGAGATGCAGGTTGAGACCTGGTCGTCACTGGAAGGGAAAGAGAGAATAAGTTGCGTGTCATCAGCATAAAAGTGGTAGGAAAAAC
>JBBPCZ010000148.1:19514935-19547070 GCA_037974445.1 Brycinus macrolepidotus | reverse complement strand
TAATATAATATAATATAATATAATATAATATAATATAAGCCTGCTTGAGCTGCATCTGAAACAAAACACACGCTTTTCTGAGGCAGAAAGTAAAGTGGCATGAATGTAAACATTACACAGAAAGGCACAGTTAAAAATTATGCTCAAATCAGCTGGCCCGAGTAAGAAAAGTGGCCCTTATAGTCATGCATGAACACACCACAACACAGCAAACAGTGTGAACAATCTCTGCATTTAACCCATTCACCAAGCCTCCAACAGGGGAGGCTGTGTGGGGACGATACCTTGCTAAAGGGTACCTCAGTGATGCCACTTGCAGTCATGGGATTCAAACCCAAGACCATCTGATCGCAGGGGCAACTCCTGAACTACCAGACCACCAGCTGCCCCAGGAAGGCACCCAGGCACGTTGCAGGTGCCTTCATTACTTTACTGCCTTCTGCTGACTATTAAGACAGCAGGCGTGGAGACTGCTGCCCTCAGTTTAGGACACAGCCCAAAGAAAGGATGCTGGCGGTTGCTATGGTGCCCAGAGCTTGAAAGGCTGCTGAGGGGGTTGCCATGGTGCCAAAGCCCCGCCCCTGTGCTGTACGTAAACACACAGAGAGCGCGTGGTACGCAGGAGAGCTGCCCATTGTGCTGCTAGCTATCAGAGAACGAATCCTAGAAAGTAGGTGATGTATTCAGTCATATTCACAGATCTGCACAATAAACGCTCATCTGTAGCTCGTTAGAGAACCGTGTAGAGGATTTGCCCTGTTTCCGAATAACTAAATGTGGCTTCGTGTGTGTTTGTGCTATTTTTTCCAGGTTTGCATGATGCTAATGCTAACTAGCCAACATAGCCTTGGTTAGCTTGTTTATGCAGCTAGTAGGCTAACCAGCGTAACATAACGTATTTGTATTGTTATATCAAATTATTTTCACATTATACACGTTTCTGCATCTCCAGAAAGCTTTATTTTGCTTACTATTTTGGTTTATTTGGCTAACTATTTAGGTTCTTAGATATTTTTACCCAAAGTAAATTGGCTAACATGCTCCATAATGGAAAGTCCCAGTGAAATGAATGGACCTCTGATGATTCTAGGCTTCCAATAATCTTATTTTGCTTTTTAGTGCTTATTACAGGATACATCCCACATGTCCTCTCATTGGACATGTAGTGTGTGCTCAGTTTACGTTCAGAAAGCTAGTGGCAGAGGAGTTTAGGGAGACAGTGGAGAGTCAGCCCTGATTACACACTTAGTGCAGGGTCCAGTATGACACTGTTACTTTGCCAGCTGGATCTAAGGCCAGAAGACTTGAATCAAATCATGTATTATGTATAGTGTGAATTGCAGCCCTTTAAGGATCTAAGCTTTGGTGTCACGCTGCTCCAAACTGCTGTGATGGAAAAGATAAAGTGATGGCAGTGTGTGCAGTGATTACATTTGTCCACCATTGAGTAATTGTGTTCCCCTCCTCCAGTGGATCGGGCCTCCAAACGCCGGCAGGTGAAGCCCCTGGCTGCTTCTCTGTTAGATGTGCTGGATTATGACAGCTCGGACGACAGTGATTTTGAAGTGGGAGATGCTGAAGGTTCAGGTAATTTGTTCTGGTGTGAATTGTAGTCTTAAATCCTGATTGTCTTTCTCTGTGAATCATACACGTCCTCGAAACTACTTGAACTAGTGTTAATAAACATTGAGCCCTTGTATAGTATAGCACCCCTCTGACATCACTAAGCACATGTCTTTACCCAGGTCAGAAATTATCCAGTATGGACATTTGTAGCAATTGCTCCTCCTTTGTTATATTTACAGTAAACTCAAACAGTTTAGCTCTTTATTTCTTCAAAAGTAATGATAAAATAACTGTGTAGTTCTTTTCCACCTTTTCATGTGATGTTTAAATTTTTAGGGTAGTGTAGTGTCAGTAAACAGTAATAGTATTGATAAACAGTATCAGTATCAATTATCAATATCAGTAACATTCTAACTATACTCATCCCTCTTTGCTGATGACATCATTGAAGGTTAAATTGATAGTCTTTAAAAGAGTATTGGGTATTTCAGAAATATAACAAACATGAGCTGGATTTAAACAGACATTGGGAGGGGGGTCATGGGCCAAAGACAGTGCAGACCACCAAGTACAGAAATGAAATAAAACTGAACCAAGTGTTCAAATAACAGGGAGGTTCAGCGAAGACTATGTAGTCCTTTATGCGTAAAAATAATCTGAAATTAGAGCGATACTGAACTATGTGACAGCATTACAGGCTGAACTAAGTAAGATAACTAATAGGCACCAAAGCCTCTCTGTATTCTGGGTTTATGTATTTTCTCCACTCCCAGTACTGTAGTATTTATATTATTTATGACTGAGTTTCTGTGGTTTGATTTTCAGAAGTGTCACCACGGACAGTCACATCAGTCAGTAAAGCACAAGTTAAATATAAAAATTGGAATATGATTAAAATATAAAAAATATAACTCCTCAGCCATTTTATTGATTATTTTTAGCCCACTTCATAGTATTATTTCATAGTATTACCAGTGCTAGAAAACTGAAGACTTAAATGAGAGAGGGCTGGTGGTTTAACTTCAAAAGAGTCTAAAACACCAGAATCACCAGTGTAGTTCTCTAGATTTGCTGTGGTTTTCCGTTTCTGTGGTGATTTCCACTGATTTAAAAAAAAAAAAAAAAAAATACAGTTGAGATCCTTTTTTGGACAGATTATGGAGTATAGTGAAAAAGTGACTGCAGAAGTACTGCTCTCCTTCTTTACTGTTTCTCTTTTATCCAGTCACTTCAGGTGGGGTTTGGGAGTTTGGTAGTAATTATTTGGGGAGGTAGGTTAATTTTCTGGACAGTTCAGTGTTAGTCCTGAGGGGCTCAATGGTTCTGAGGACCTTATAGTCTGCACTTCCCTACTTACTTGACCAAACACTCTTTTCCAGCATGTGGAGGCTCAGTATGATGTACCAGATGAAGAAAAGCAAAAACATGTGCAAAGTGTGGAGTCCCTATGACTGGCATAGGGAACCCCTGTTTTAGGTATATGGGGGAAGCCGTGCAAAATTAAAATCAATCTGAATTGGTGCTCGTTAGCCGTTTTCTGTCAGTACCATGAAGTATTTCTCATAGAAACATGGCATCAGAGAGGATCTTTTTGATTGTTTTTGCTCGGTGATTGTTATTAGTAGTGGGAGGGGGAGGCGAACCATGGTGTTGATTTTTTTTTTTTTTTTTTCACCTGTTTTTTTCACCTGCACAGTGGTTTAAGAGAAGTCATTTTTATGGAACTATACTGAAATACAAGAATTTTGTTTTCTAAATTATATATGATTAATCATGCTTAATATAGCCGGGGACATGAACTAAAAAAAGGTCAGTTTTACTTAACTTTAATGATGTAAAGACTAATGGTCTGACCGCTCTACAGCTTGTGTCGGGATCTTATTAGTATCAAATCTCCCATGGTTTTACTATTTGACTTTTAGTTAATTTAGACCAGCTAAATGCAAAATCATGGCATATGAACCTTCACCCAGTTTTAAACTAGTAATGGGAATTCATGCCAAGGCGGAAATGAAGTCTCATCGCTATGTGTGACAGTGTCTGTGCCCTTGTTTGTAAACCAGACTTCCTACAGCACATCTGGTACATGAGCCAGTTGTACTGGGTATTGCTCCATTTCCTGTGATGGATGAGAAGTGGATAGTAAGTTACCTCATCAGGTGTGTGTCACACAGGTGCAGAATGGCTGTCAGCTGATAATGAGATTCTGACACACTCTGATCTCTGTGACCCAGAGAGCTGTTATATGCTCTTCCTCTGATGTTTTGCAATAAAAAACATCTACCTCCATGGGAAAATCTTAGCCACCGAGTAAACGGACAAGGTGGAGTCTGAGTATTATTTATTTGTTTACTTATTTATTTATTTCTCTTTGACAGTAGACAATCTGCTTGGCAACTGTGTGTCTGGCTAGAGTATTTTATGTACCCCGCTGATGTAGAAGGAGACCAACTTTAAAAACTCATGCGGAAAACTCTGGGTTAGGTGTAACAGAGGCTCTGCAAAAAACATTACACCCAGCCATCCCAGATGTTCAGTTAAGATGTGTGGTGTCCAAAAAAGCTTAGAAATAAATTTTACTTACTTACTTACTTATCTATTGAATTGAACAAAAACACATTGCATAGCTAAGAACAGTATCCTGCATTTCGTTTGTAATTTTTTCCAGATGTGTGACGCTTTAGACATGCAGTTTGCAAAGTGCCAGCCTGGTGGCTGTTAGTCTCACAGGGCCAGACGTGACTTTGTAATGTCTTGGGATAACCATGAGAAATTTTGGGGAACATAATGGGAGGGAGCTCAAATGGGAGCGTTTGTACTCTCGTCAACCTTGTCCTACAGACATCAAACCTTTTGTTAGGCAGTGTATATATCGTAATTAAAAATATGCTGAAAACATAATTCATGAAGTTAACATCCCTCTTGCTGGAGGAAAAACACTTCCATTAAACTAGTGTACAAGCCAGACCTGCTGGATATACCTGGGCTAGTGATAGAAGCTGATGCCTGGTTACCAGTGCTTGCATGTGGGCTCTAATGTTCACAGTTGTGATGATGCAGCTGCAGTAAATATGAGCCGGGAAAGACTGACTGCTATGTTTAGGAAAAGATTTTTGCTACAATCCAGCAGCAAAAGTTTAATGAGTTCAAACTAGGTGGCTATCAGCTTCAGTTGCTTGTTACATTAGCCCTGTAGCTAAAGAATCTATGGCCTACATTTGGGGTTAGGGATTTTTTTTTACTGAACTGCTCTTTGAATTAACACATGCAGAGTTTGATTGAAAATAACGTATTATTTTCAGTGTTGGTATAAGTACTAATCTAAATGAAACCAATTTGCATATCTCTCTGATCCTCTGTATTTGTCAGGGTCGGAGGGCACAGGTAATGACAGCGATGAGGAGGGTTCTAAAGACAGTGCTGCTGGCACAGACAGCGAATCGGATGCTGCCGCCTCTGCGGATGAAGAGGTAATTGATGACGAGGAGACCAAGGATTTGAAGGAAGATGGGCAGGAAGAAGAGAAGACTGAAGAAGAGAAGACCAAAGAGCAGCCGTCCTCAGAGGAGACCAGCGGCAAGGAAACGGGAGTAACCTCCAAAAGCCGCAAGAAAGGGGAAAAAGCCCCAGACCCTGAACCCAACGGTAGCGGCACGGCTGAAGAAAACCCCGCAGAACCCAAGAAATGGAACCTTCGGCGGAATCGGCCCATGCTGGACTTCACCACCATGGAGCAGCTGAATGAGATGGACGATTATGACAGTGAGGATGACAACGACTGGAGGCCGTCAGCGGGGAAGAAGAAAAGCAAGGCAGCTGGAAAAGATAAAGGAGGAGGGAGTGAAGGAGAGGAGGATGAGGGAAGTGACGAAGATGACAACGATGATGATGATGATGAAAATGAAGATGATGACGATGACGAGAGCAGCAGCAGTGCTGGTGAGGAGGTGGTGAAGAAGTCGAAGAAGAAAACGGCCAAAAGCACAGGAACTTTCGATGAGGAGGAGACCAACGACAGCCACAGCACGTCCCATGGAAAGGGAAATGAGGTGAGATGCCCTCAAAGATTGAGTGAACCCTGAATGATCACTGTTTTCAGTAGTAGGATTGTTTGCTTTGAAAAAGTGCAGACTAAAGCTCTGACTTTCATATAGTCACATGTGGATGTTTTAACAGAGTGCAATACATTACAACTTTTTAGCTTCTGTTATTTCATTTTACCTTGAAGAATCAGAGCAAATATTGAAAAGAATAGTTAATTGCAGCTAGGGCTAGAGTTTGAAAGTTCTGGTGCCAGATTTCCAATACTACAGATTATTGAAACATTCCACATCATTCAGTACCAGATTTAAGTACCCAAGTAGCAGGCACTGTCAGTGAGCCAGCTTGTTCCAAAATTTAGACCGTTCTGTTCTGAGACGCTTGATTAGATGCTTGAATGATTAATTCTTCTGCTTAATTGGTTTTAGTGTAACACTGTAGGTGCAACACTGAATGAATGTAACTAATTGTTTTTGATAGTACTTTTAAATGGTATTTATGTCCATTCCAATTAGTGTTGTATTGATACAATACTGATATTAATGCCAATGATACTCAAATGCGGTAATGGTGTCAACGGTAGATAATATTGTCACTCAGATTCTGACATGCACACATTATAATGAATGATGCAAGTTTGCATGCCAGTAGATGGACCCTAACTAAATAAGCAACTGATGTGGAATTATTTTCTGTTTGAAATAGTAGTAAAATGCTGAATTGCTGAATCTTAAACATCAGTACTGTGGGTTAAAATTGAACCGGCTGTGCCTTCGTCGGTTGGCTGCATCAAGCAGCTCTGTTGTCTCAGGGCCTAATTCTGGCATCTGAGTACCTCTGGCCTAGCAGCTGTTACTGATGGCACAAATAACTGTAATATTTACCAAATTTCAGCTGAATCTGACAGTAGATGATCTAAGTACAGGTATAAGGAGCGTGTGAGTTTTACTTAAAGCTACATTTAGCAATATTCTTGCTGAACCTAGAGAAGCTGCGTGATCGCCTATGCATGCGTGACATAGGTTTACCGTATATCCAACAAGTAAATGCGATTTGTCACACAAACCACTGTTTTTACCAAAGTACGATATATAAATAGTTGAATGTTATAAATATCAGGATGTATAGACACAAATTGAGTAGTTTGATCACATATCAGCATTGGAACGGAAAAATGGTTTTGGTGCATCCTTAATTATTAGAAAAAAAAAAAACTGACATATTTTGTATTGTGAAAAGTTCTCCAAACATTGATAGTATATTTTTGTTTTATTGCCCAGCCCTGAGCCACTCCCACTTTTGGTTTGCAGTTTAATGGTAAATAGAGAAAAAAAGTCGTTATTGCTATCCAGAAAAAAAAGAAATATGCTGCTTTAAAGGACAGTAACTTTTAGTAGTCTCTCAGACTGCTTACAATGCAGTATCACACCAACCAAAATTGTTGGTATGGGAAGTGTCTGTTCACCACAGACTGTAGAAGTAGCAGCTCATCGCAGTACTTGATGAAAACAAAGTTGATCCCAGATTTAAAGGTCACGGATATAATTTGCTATGTGTCCAAATGAATGCACAATGGCAGTTCTGAGCAGATCAGACAGATAATTCAGTCACTGGCTTTTATACCATCAGATTGAACTTTTCAAAAGACTCTTAGGTCTTTCTGATAATCGACTTATCTCGAAACTTGGAGTCAGTGTAGAAGATGGACTTATCTACCAATCTCTGAGGGGAAAGATCACCAGTGACTTTGCTGGCTTTTGGTGAAACCCTAATCTGAGATCAGTCTGCAGTTTCAGTACTCGTGTTTGAGAGTGAAAAAGCTGGTCCTAGATCAGTATAAAAGAGCATCATTGTTTGTTGCCTGAGCTTCCTTTGCTGGACATCGTCCACAGGACTCTCTGCTGGAGCGAGCTCAGCCATGGAGCTCTCAGAGGATGGAGCACATCCTGATCTGCTGCGTGTGTCTGGGAGACAACAGCGAGGATGCTGACGAGATCATCCAGTGTGACAACTGCGGTGTGACCGTGCATGAAGGTAAGTCCACACACACTGTGACAAGCCTATACCTAAATAAATACATGAACTGTTCAAACAAACGTTTGGAAAACCAGGTTGTGGAATGCAATTCAGATCCCAGATCTGCTGAATACTTTTGCAGCTTATACTGAAAAGGATTGTTACTAGCATGGTAAAGTGTTTCATCAAGTTTTATTACTATTGATAGATGGATTAAACACTCATTTTCTATAAATTACCCAGACAACCTGTTTATCGTCGAATTAAGTAGTTCTGCTTCTGATGTTTAAAGCACTACGTGGCCAAGGTCTCCAAAACACCATCTCGCACCACTAATACTGGTCTAATGGTAATTCCTAAGACCAGACTGATATTATTTAATGGTTATTTAAAGCTGTGGCCCGCAAACTTTCTCCCAGGACCTCTGTGACTATTCTTTCTTCGCCCACTTTCTCAACACTGCTTTACTGAAATTGTAATTGTAAAGTGACCTTAATAATAATAGTAGTAATAATAATAATAATAATAATGTCTGCCATTTCCTTGGCTGTCCTTGTCCTCAAATGATCTACATTTGTCTGTAAATATGTTAGGTAATGCCTTCCACAAAACTTGAAACCAAAGGCAAAAAAAACTGTCTTAATCACAACAATAAAATAAATCATGTAAATAATACTGCACTCATCTTCATGTAAGTACTCTTCTCTGACCTGATTTAAACCCCTGTAGTAGAGGCCTCTCTGAGAGAGAGAGAGAGAGAGAGAGAGAGAAAGTGAACCCTGAATGGAGAGTAAGCTTCATCATCCTGCATTATTAGCTCATTGTGTCTGTGACTTGTTAGAAACAAAATCAATTACTCTTTAAATCGTCTTTTAGCCTCCGCCTTCTCTCTCAGACAGGCCTAGTTAACGCTAGCCATGCCCTGCTGGATCAATGTGACACCGCTAATTTCCAATTACTCATTTGTCGCTTATTTATTTATTTATTTATTTATTTATTTATTTATGTACTATCCACTTATATATCTGCTGATGCCTTGCTGATTCTAGGCACCTGACCAAACTGAGAACTAAACTCCCCACAGTCGGCCAACAGTAGGTCTAAATAAAGGCAGTTCTCGTCTACAGCCAATCAGCAGCAGCTTTTGAGTAAAGATTAGAACATTAATGAATGGGATCTGTTCCAGAGAAACTTGACAGAAGTTAGGCTACATGTTAAGAGTAAAATAGAACTTATATCAGTAAACATAAACTTTATCTAGTAACAGAAGACAAACCAACTTGTAAAAATAATGAAAATGACAATAGCGTAATTACTTGTTACTATACAGTTTGCAGCGTAAATATATCCAGTTAAGATGGACAGTGAACCTGCAAGTGTCTTTTGGGCTTTTATATGTAATTAGTCTTATGTAGTAGTAGTGAATGATCATACATTTTTACTGTTCGACTTGTTGCTAGTTGTTGTTGTGTTTAAAGCATCAGTGAACAGTAATTTGCTACCAGGCACTAGGGATAGATGCTGTGTTTTGAGGTGGGAGAAATGCACTGGAGGACAGTTTATGGTTCTGTTTCAGTTGGTCTTACCCTGAAACACAGACCACCTCATGTAAACTGTTCACTAAAATCACCACACATTTCAGAATCCTCCCTTTCATGGCCAATTTCACTCCTGTAAAGTGTTTTATTTAGTCTGGTGGGCAACAAACCTAAATATCACCCTGCAGACTTGTTACTCCCACACAGTAAAGAGTGTTGAGACTTTCAGAACCCAGAAAACACTATCCTGTGTTTTAAAAGTTATTCAGGAATTTAACTTGAGGGGGTTTTAAGCCGTAGTAGTAAAAACGTGGTTTTCATGTTTTTTGATAGGAACACCACACAAGTTTGTCTAAACCCTAAACCCTCTGATTGGTCAGAAAGCACTTTCCTCTCACAGCAGGTGGTTCTGGAAACCTTCACGGTCTGATTTAGGAGACTGTATTTCATCGGGATTTTACACAGGGTTTTTCATTTTGTGTAGTATTTCCATACTAATAAAGTACTGAAGTTTGCTGAATAGTCTGTTGAAAAACATTCTTTCCTTGGGTGCTATCTTTTGGAACTACATCTCCGATTTATGGTAAAACAATGTCTCAGGTATCAAACAATGTATTTGTAACTATTTCATGTATTTGCTTTCTGTGAGGGAGCGTTTAGATTTTTTAAATGCTTTGTATGTCTGGTTCCATTCACCAGCGCTGTGAACGATTCTGCCTCAGCAAGTTTCCCTGGAGTATTTCACAACAAATGGCTTTTCAGTCTTAACAATCGTTTAATTATGTAATAATAAAAAGGTACCACTGACAGTACCCATGACACACTCTTTAAAGTGTATTGTGATTTAGTTTTTCATAATAATGATATATTGGAGAGGTTTGGGCATGGACGGAGGGGAGTGGTCCCTGGTTACAGTACTGATCTGCTTGGACCAAATCTGTAGAAAAAAGAGAAATCATGACTTTCTTTTTCTTCTTGACACCAAATGACTTGCTGTTTTCTTTCTTTCACCTTAAAGAAAAAAAAAAAAAGCCCTGTGTTGGACCTCTGGCTCAGTGTACGCAACTGAGCAGTAAATGTGTGTGTGTGTGTGTGTGTGGTAGCGCATGTCCTTGTATTGTGATCCTGGGGAATGGGTTTCACCTGGGGTTAGGTGTATTAAAGTGCATCACAGTTGATGCTTCTGCCATCCTGGCTAGGTGACGCAGGGAGATGGAATAGGTTGCAGTGTGATGACAGAGATGGACCACGGCCCTGGAGCTGCCATACACACACACACACACACACACACACACACACACACACCCCTATTCCTTCAGTGCCAGCTCACTGAAACAAGCTATTTCATAACCTGGTAGCAGTGAATCAGGGGGTGACCTTGGAACAGCCAGGGTCCTTTGATGTGCCAAACGCAGTGTTGCAGAGTCAGCCCTTGGAGCGACACACACTCTGATTCATACACACACATGGAGTGGCTCGGTCTGTCTCTGTGCCTATTGTGTGTGTGTGTGCGTGTATGTGTGAGTGTATGAGAGAGAGAGAGGCATTTTACATTTCTCTGCCTCTCTTAGTGGGAGTGAAATAAAATGCAAATTCTGCCGAGAAGGACAGTGTGTTAAATTATGTTTCTCCATCCGTCCATCCATCTTCTTTCTTTCTGTCTTTGATTCACTCTCTCCCTTTCTTTCACTTTCTCTCTCTTACTCCTTGTTACTCTTCTTTATTCTTCTCTTTTCTGTATTCTCTCTTTCTCATTATGTTTTGTACTCCATTCTGTTCCTGTGGCTTTGTCATTCTTCCTCTCTGTTTCACTTTATCTTTTGTTTCTTTATTATTTTCCATGATTTCTTTTTCTCGTTCTGTCTTTTGCCCTCATACCCCACCCCCACCACCACCACCCCCCCACCCCCGGCTCTGAGAGCTGTTTAATCTCCATGAGAAGATGCCGCAGGGAGGCTGAGTGGCGTGCAGTGTGGGGCTTAAGGGATGGCAGTTGGAAGAAGTAGCACTCAAGGCCAGTTCTTATCTACTTCTCTCCTACTCAAGACGGTCTATTTTTCCTCTTCTATGATGAAAAAACAACCGTACATTTGCCACTTACTCCGATCATGAGATTGCAGCTGTTTATTTAAATATCTGTGGTGTTTCTAGGGATTTGATGGACTGATACCCACACATGCCTTTTTCAAACTCCACTTCAATCATTCTTGCGCTCTTAATATATTCCAATATTAAAAATTATAAATGCTCTTTTTCCGGTTTCCTATCTGAAAAGGTTGGCTTCTGTGATTTTAGAGCTGCTGTGATTTTAAAGAAATGTCACTCTTTTCATGCAAATGAGTGGTATTATGACTTTCAGACTGTGAAAGCTGAACTGGACAAGGGAATAGAAAAGAGAACAGAAGTAAATAGACTGTAACTAAGGAGGATGAGGAGACACAACTAGAGAGTAAGAGGTGAGGAAAGGCTGTGAAGGGGAACATTTCTCCCCTTCTGTGTAGATCATTCTCTGCGCGACATGTGAAAAATACAGTATAATAATAATAATAATATGCATTTCGGCCATGTAATTATTACGTTTTTTTTTAGTAGTTGTAGGTAAGCATGCTTTTTTTTTTATTATTTGGCCACCTAAACTCCTTGATTAGTCAAAACAGCCACAGAAACTCCTGGAACGTCCGATGATGTTGAAGATGCTCAAGTATACAATGATTTTTTTGTGATTTAATTGGGGCTCATTTACAAATTGCAGCCTTCTGCAATATCAACATTACAAACAGCATCGCCACAGTGAATAACAGTCAATATGTTGTGCAGCCTTACTATCACTTTCTCTCTTCCTCTCAGCCCTGCTCTGTCTTGTGTAGCACAGTGGTTGGTTGTGGAGTGGGATGCCAGCAGCCTCGACTAGGGGCACAGCTGTTTTGCCCCAGAAACACACTCCCTATGCCAACTACCTGCCACCCTCCAGTGCC
Organism: Brycinus macrolepidotus; assembly: GCA_037974445.1. Lineage (NCBI taxonomy): Eukaryota > Metazoa > Chordata > Actinopteri > Characiformes > Alestidae > Brycinus > Brycinus macrolepidotus. The sequence continues at coordinate 19,534,934 of JBBPCZ010000148.1, read as the reverse complement.
AGCTGTACCCTGATGCCACCAGTCCCTGCTTGGATGGGTGTTGGAGGGGCAGTGGGGTTTGTACAGCTGCACCTGAGTCACACACACGCTCACCTGAGCCCTGTGCACTGGTCTGGAAAGGTGACCCATTAAGTTACCTTGGCATACACTGGGTCGCTTGTGTTCCGACGGTTCTGGTACAGTATGAGGCCGTTAGCCAGACTTGAATGCTGCTGCTTTGCTCTCCGTACGTTTGAGTTAATAAGGCATATTTGCTCTGCAGCTGGTGTCAGTGAGGCTGCAGTTATATAGCTAGAGCTACTTTATGTGGAGTCTTTGGTGCATTACTTAAACGGGCAGCCAACTCGATTGCGAATATCCGAATGCCTAAAATTCATTCTTTTTTACTTGATTATTAGCCATTACTGTTTAAAGAAAAAAAAACCCTAAGCATTATTTAAAAAGGAGTGAAAAGCTCGCAGAACCCAACTTCTCTGTCTAGTCAGGACTGTGTGGGCCTTTCAGGCTGCATGGTGATTAATAGTGTAACATAAACCCCCATTTTTTAAGCTTTTATTTGCTAACTCTGTGTGAGATTTCAGATTTCGCAGGTTACGTTCAACCAGAAGGAGCAGCTCTGTCAGGAAGATGCAGTCTTAATCCTGTTGAACTTTCTTAATGTAGAGACCACAGACAGGTTTTTTTTTTTTTTTTTTTTTTAACTGAAGCTATGCATTACGCTCATTTTAGCACAGTGTAGCACGTTTTTAAATTACCTGCTTGTTGGCTCCCTCACCAGTAATTCATTAAGTGCTATTAAAGACTCTTCAGTTTGTGTGGGATGCCAGTATTTTCCAGTGTAGTAGCGCTCAACTACAGCTGAGAAGCCACAAAAGGGCAAACATTTCTCCGTCAGAATGACCAAGGTTGTTCAGGAAATGTCAGGTGATGTTTGTCATTCCTTAATACAACCTGCACACATTGGAACGAAATGTCTTTCCTCAGGCACATCGTGGAACATACAACAACAGCACAGCATTACACAGGACTAAATAAAGTGCAGATACATGATGGTGTGAAACCACACAGCTGTAAACTGTACAGAAAACTTGAGGTTAAAAGTTTTTGTAGCAGTTTCAAATTTTGTAGGATTTTAATTGCAGACTTACATTGATGGAAATAGGAATCAGTCTGTGGCGGGTGTTGGTAGGAACCTTTTGCCAGGGGTGTAGATGTGTGCAAGTGAATGTTGGGGACAACAAAATGTTTTTGTTTAGTATGAAACTAATGCAGAGTCTAGAGGTGTTGGAACAGATACTCTGGTACCTTTGCCAGGTTATCTACAATGCTGGTGGTCTTGCAGGTGCAGCGCTTGTGGAAGATGTCAATAGTGAGTATAGACTCTGATGATCATCTCAGCTGTCCTCAAAATTTGCTGTAGCATTCTGCTGTCTGAGGCCATGAAGTTTCTATATCAGACAGTCAGACTTCTGGTCAGAGTGCTCCCTCTTGTCCCCCTGTAGAAAGTGGTGAGCATGGAAGGAGGAAGATTCGCGCTTTACATCCTCCACTGAAAGTATAGTTGCTGCCGTTTTTTATTTGACTGTCAAAAGCAGATGGAGTATTTAATACATACAAAAGCATAGAATTTTTTTTTAAAAATTGCACTTACCAAGTGACTGTCACTTAACTAAAATTGTCGTGTCAAGGTGGTCTATTTGTATGTACAAATGTCCAGATTAAGTTTAGTTCTGGTCCACTAAATTGGCTGTTTCTTTAAGGAATGTTCTGTGTAGGAAAATGATAAATATCTTCTTTTATCATGTGTAAGACTTACGTACATCTCATTGTACGTAACATTGTATCTCATGTTAAATGAAATGTAAGCAAATGACACGTAAGCAAAGCTGTACATACGTAGACTAAATTGGTAGTATGTAAAATCATATATGTCTAAAACACAGAGCCAGATAACTGTTTATGCAGACTAAACATGATAAACAATGCTAAATCTTCTACGTTTTCATTTGAATGTATTTGTAAAATATTTTTTTCGCTTGGGATCTATGAATAGTGCTCGTTTAAAGATGCACATATCCGAATATTAAAAATAGTTGAAATACCCATCTCTAGTACATGGTAGTCTGGTCAAAGGACCAAATGGTTTGTTTCCATATGTTAGGTTATATTAGGTAACTAAGAATCATCAGTTTGCATATCTTTCAGGCAACTTTGGGGGAAGTGCAGCGATAGTTTGGAACTGTTTTTTGGGATAAAGACGGAGAGAGAGAAAGAAAAATAAAGAGTGGCAGAAGGGATAATAGACAAGCATTGATTGTCTGCATCTTAAGGTGCACGCAAGTGTCTCACTGCTTGATTGCAAAGCTTTGCAGCCTCTGGAGGCTTATAGACAGCCTCTCCAGCAGACTGAGAGAAAAGCCTAAGAGAGAGCGGAACAGAAGGTCCATCAATGAGCAGAGGGCAGTGGAGGACTACTGCCCTGTGGGCCCAAGAACACACACACAATGCTTTTGATTAGCATCGAGGCACAAACTGTGATTTATGGGGTCTAGGCTACAAAGTATAGTCTGGACTTTTCAAGCTCATTATGACTCTCTTTTGTACCCATCCAAATAGTTATTTGTTTGTCTTTTAGCAGTTCTACCAAAAAAAAAAAGAAAAAGCAGGACTGAGACTATTAAAATCGTACCCCAATAAAAGGCAGTGCATTGTCCATTAATGTCCTTGGACTCATTGGAACACCAATTAACATGCTGCTAGTATTGATTTCAGTGAGACCTTAATGAGTTCTGGACCGTAAAGTTAATTATTTCCCCAAAATGTGCGCTGTTAATTTAGGTTGTTTACTAGCCTGAATGTGGATTTCATAAAAATTTTGTCCACAGTGAATGCAGTGAACTTTTCATTTAACTCATTCCAACTTTCATATCTCTTAGCAAAATAATCCATGATAACAGTCCCTTTTTGCCCTCTGTTAAAGAAACTATGATTTTATGGTTTCTTCTCATGGATAGACCAAACACTTTTGCTCAGAATTAGCTGATCCATCATACCTAATAGGTTTGGTGTAAAACAACAGTAATGTGATTCCTTATCTACTGATATGTTGTGTTAGAACTCGATGTTCTTCACCTCCCACCTTTAGAGGAGCAGAGAGCCCTTTGCAAATGCAAGTTTGTCAAACATATCTTTAAAGGGCCCATGTGCTTGAAAGATGAATCTTTATTTAAAAAGTGTTTGATGTAATTGAGAATTTTGAATTTGTTGTTTCCGTAACCCTTTTACAATCGTTTATCTTTGTAGCCTACAGCAGTTTAGAGTGGTGCATTCCTGTTGAAATTATAAAGAGTGTTTTTGTCTGCACTGCTTTTTAAAATGAGGCACAACACAGGGTGACCAATCAGAACAGAGGGAGTGTGCATAAGTCTTTAAAAATCAGCTTGTTAAATTCTAAGGGATGAAGAGAGATGGAAAAATGTTAGTGTGAAATTGATCATTTATGTTTAGATAAAACCACATAAGTGGACCATGGGGAGAAAAAGTAAAATACAAGAAAACCAGAGGGTATGGGCCATTTAATTTTGAGGGCAACAGCAATACTTAGAGTCAGATTATGGACACTGCAGTGTAGGGTATTCAGTCAGACCTTGATGGAAATGTGTTGGAACTTGCTCAAACTTCCGACAGTCCACTGACAAAACTGAATTTGTAAGACAAGATGCTGCTCAGACGATTTAAAACAAAATATTTTAAGATGATAAACAATTTATGAAAGTTTGGAGTATACATAATCTTGACAGTTTTTATGTATAAAGGCCCCACTTTATATTAATTGGCTCCATTAACCATGTAACAGTTTACACAAGCTGTACTACTGTAATACATGTGTAACAGTGAATACATAAACAGCACATGCGACAGCATAACTACTGGTGATGTGTTGTTAACAGTTGTTAGGGACACTTGATATAAGGTGGGATTGGTATAAATATACATTTTTGATCTTATTACATTAACTGGCGTTACATCGTTAGTAATGTTGGAAGGCAGCATTAAGCGGCGTTAAAGAATGTGTTTAGCATGTGCCTGTATCCATTCCACTGCACCTGTCTTACTTTCCACTCCACATTATCCTTTTACACAGCTGGATAATTACCAAGTGAATTCAAGTTAAGTGTGTAGCTCAAGGTTAAACACATGCTGCCTTTCCATTCCGTTTGATCTCCCAAAGCTTACGCTGCACGTTCACTCGGCTCCTCCCTTCTTACCATTGCAAGAGATCAGTATTTTATTTAGAACTATAAATATGTATATTTCTGAGGACGTCACTGCTTCAGTTAATGACTTCTTTCATAGTCTTGTTCAGTCTTTAGCCAGGTGTTCATGATCAAAGTCAAAGTAAACTTCTCAGCTATATACATGGATACAGTGAGACAAGACTTTGTGACTCCAGAGTACAAAAAAGCACATAGAATATACATGTATAAATAAAATTTAAACTCTACAGTAGAAGCAGAAATGTGCAGTCAAGTACATTTTAACTTCGTTGTTGATGCACGTTGTAACTAAAGCGGAAAACATAGCAAACGAAGACAAATTGCACAAAAATACAGTTTTTTCACTGTATTCCCTGGAGCACTGCTACCTGCTGCTGCTCAGGGTGCTGCCGGAAGTAAACATCCATTACAGTGGAGGATTACAATCCAAATGTATTCCTTTGTCAAAATTAGAATGAAGTGTTGAAGAGTTTTTAAAGAAAATTATCTAGCGTTTATTGCTGAACTGTGCCGTACACTTTTTTTATGCATGGAGGCTTTTGGAGAATCGGACCGAAGTGTAAAATTAAAATGTTATCTGCTGTGATTGAGACTTGGATTTTGCGCACGTGTGTGTTGTTTTTGCTAGGCCTATCTATTTTCCTTTCCTCATAATGAGGAAACGATTTCTTCCACGGATTGCTGGTTATGGAAATGATTGTATTGTTTTTGCGAAAGGGAGAGCGCTGGCGTTAAGAAAGATCGCCTCTTTGTCTTATTATTGAGCTTTGATTCAGTGCCGCTGATTCAGACAAAGGCAGCTACCAATTGTGTTTTCTCCTTGCTTCATCTAATTTATTTCTGTCTCCCCCCCCACCCCCCCCACCCCCCCGCCTCCAATCTTGGAAAGCAGCAGGTCCATCAGTTCTAATTGGCTGTGCTAATGCAAGGCCCTCGTCCCTGACTTCCTTCTAAAGTATAGCCTGGTTGAATGGAGCTCACTTCCAGTTGAAAGAGGTTGTATTTATTTTAACCAGATGTGATGTGTTCTCTGCAGTATACATCTATATACTTAATTGGAGGTTTTAGGGGGATTTTTCGCTAATGACAGGCTGGTTGTGCACCGGTCATTGTTGACAAGCACACCATGACCTCTTCTTTGAGCCCCATTATCATGAGGCTTTGAACTGATATAGACTTTTCAAACTGAGTTTGTTCCTATGTTAATAAGCTGGCCATACCCAGACGTGTAATCTCATTACAAGACGACATCTGTCCCCAGGAAACTTGTAGGTAAAAATGTAGGTCAAAAAAAAAGTTAGTTAACAATTTGATAGTATAGCTTCAGCAGTGAAAGGTCTTATTAAGACCTTTTAAATCAGCATGGTCAGTCTCACTATGGGGCATGCTCTGGATTTAACTGACTGACCAGATCCTGAGATGGTGAATATGAAAGATGTAATACTCTGGCTACACACCTTTGATAATGTTATTGGAAAAAAGCTGCAGTGTCGCCAACCTGGTCCCCATCGTTTTCCCATTATCGCACGCTGTCACACACAAGCACACACTGACCCAAAGTGTGAGCTCCATCAACCCACTCTGAACCTTTTCCTATTAAATCTTGATACCCTTAAAAGTACTCCTCTTGATTTTGTCAACACCCTCCCCCGGCCTCTCTCTAACTGCCAAGCTCGTCATTTCTGACACGGATAATCTTCACTTCGGGGATTATAAAGCTATCCCGCAGTCATCACTTTTTTTCTAGCTTAGCTCCTATTAGCCAGTGCCCTGTGGCTTAGCAGTTCCAGCTTTGTATCTCAGTTCAAAAGGAACATCGCAGATTTGCTCGATGGTTCAGCAGTAAGTCGGTTAAACCGGCATGCTGATCGTCGGAAGCACCAGCGCTATGGTTCAAAGCCCAATCAGTATTAAGCGCCTAAATATTGCCAGCAGCGCTTCGGTAATACCTTTCTCTAAGGAAATAAACGTCGAGCTGAGCCGTATGAACCCTCCGAGGATGCTGCCTCCTGCCCTCCAAGCTCACTGCAGGGTCAAAACCAGCGCAAAAGCCTCTAGTTTACCTCTCGCATGCTGGGAACGTGTGTGTGCCTTTAATGTGCACCGGAGAAATGTTCGAGGTTTTTTAAAGATGAAGAACAGAGCCCTACTTCTACAGAACTATTGGGAATGGCGAAGAAATGAGACTTACTGACATAATCGCGAATTGCTTCCATTAAACAGTGTATTTTAGCACAATAGACTGCTTTCGTCCCCATTTTGCATCATTATGTGGAATTTAAACCCTTCCATTTAGCTTCTTACCAATTTATCTGTTTTCCAGCACTCTCGGGAATTGTCCTTCTCTGTCCACATTCAGTCCGTCTGCTCTACCCAGCAAGCTTATGATAAGCGTTCTAAACTCAAAGTTTATTTGCCGGTCTTTCCCCACACCCCTGCTGCCTGGAGGCTGCTTTGTTGAATTAGGAGTGAGAACGTTATCTCTGAAATGGTAGGAAGGAGCTGATTGCCGTCCTCATTGGTGGCATGGAGCACGTTTGCCGAGTTTAATAGGTGCCATGGTAACCCGATCAGCGCAATAATTGTTTTTGCAGACCTGGAAAATTAAGAAGACAACATTTTGAACGCTTTCATTGGCTTGGTGCTTTCACTTTTTCACTTGCGTGATATTACTGGTTGATCAAATGGCCTTGTTAGCCCTGTGGGTGAAGACAAAAACAGCAGAAGTGTGTAGACTAGATAGACTGCTGGGAAATGTGCTGGTAGGCAGTGCTGCTGACTTTTATTGTTCTGACATTTGTCTCCTTTCTCCAGCATTGCAGGGACAAAGTGATGCAACATTCTTGTAATTATATTTGGAAGAAATGCTATCAGTTTTTGGTGTTTTTTGCCGCCGTACCCTCGAGAAAGCAGAAAACTCATTTTCACTTTTTATCTCTGATAACTGTTTTCTGACCAAAATTGTGACTGTGACTTAAATTGCCATTATTTAGTATAAAATAAGGTCCTGACCTACTATTTTGACCCAGATGACCAGAATGTCCAGTTTTTCTAGCTTGAGGCTTGAACGCCAAATGTAGTGTGCCAGGCTGCCAGTTGGATGACATTTTGTTTGTCTTTGGTTGGTCTCATCTACAGGCAGTTCACAAGCTCCATGTTATTTTTTACTATTTAACCTAAGGGCAACATTTCTGACATCATAGGCAATCGTTTTTATAGTAGTTACTAATGTTTTATGTAATAAATTCAATTATAAACAATTGTAGCTCTTGCAATTTGAAAATAGCATCTTTTGTATTATGACTTTGAGACAAACCTTTAGTCTTTCATCCCCTAGGTTACCTAATGTTGCCAGGAACCATGGAAGGACCTTGGAGCAGAAGGCCACTAGTTATCTGTATATGACACCATTAAACAAATATTTTTGATTTTTGTTTTCCCCTCAGGCTGCTATGGAGTCGATGGTGAGAGCGACTCAATCATGAGCTCAGCCTCAGAGAACTCCACTGAGCCGTGGTTCTGCGATGCCTGCAAAAACGGAGTCACGCCCAGCTGTGAACTCTGCCCCAATCAGGACGGTATCTTCAAAGAGACGGACGCTGGAAGGTGCACTTTTAACAACATCTTTGTTTAACTTTCTGGATTTTGTTGTGCTCAGCAACTTAAAAAATGGCTTGTCGTTCATTAGCACGAATAACACTAGGTTGAGAATTGGGAGAAGGGGAGTGAGAGGTAATGGCAAGAGGTATAGTTGGGGCTGAGAAAGAGAGAGAGAGAAGGGGGGTGAGAAGAGAGTTATGTAGAGCGTGGAGACTCAAGCCACGTTATCGCTGATAGTGCTCCTCAGCTTGCCTGCACCCGAATTTGCTACTTCAGTAGAGCATGAAAAACACAGCAAATTAAAGTGTGGAGCGCGTGCTCGCGAGAGATGGATATCTTTATATTGGACTTCGGATTCTCGAGTCTGCATTCGAAATTTTGTCAAAAGAAATGGTCAACTTAGAACCGGTTTGAGCCATCATGTGAATTTCCTGTGGTGAAGGAACATTACTGAAATACCGTGTTCCTCACTATAGCTTGGCTTCAGAATTCTATTCAGCTATATTTGTTGGAATACAGTCTGCACTTTTAACCCATTCTTATCTATTAACTAAAGTTTGTATATAGTTTGTATATTGACAGTAACACTTTACTTAAACCTTGCAACATAAGATTGGCACAACCCTGCCATAAACATTCCATGGCAGCTGTCATGAACAACAGATGAGGACATAACCCTGTGTCACCTAGTAATTTAAAGTCTTTATCAAATATTGCAGTTCTTGTCATGACAGTTACTGACAATGGTTACAACATTTTTTTATATCACAGTGGTTATATTAATGGACTTAATTTACCATGACAACTTATGACAGCATGTCACCTCTGCCATAACATCTTTGTTAAATAGCAGGGGTTAAAGAAAAGTCTTTTCTTTACTTCTCATTTCTATTGGTTATTAAACATCACTAGTCCGGTGTGACCAAAGGACTAAATGTAATATACGGTGTACCCACCACAGCACAGCACACAGTGTGAGCAATGTGAAATTTTTTCTCTGCATTTAATCCATTCACCAAGTGAAGCAGTGGGCTGCCACCAGCAGGGGCCGCTGGGAGAGCAGTGTGTGGGGACGGTACCTTGATCAAGGGTACCTCAGTGGTGCCACTTGCAGTCCTGGGACTCGAAACCACAACCTTCTGATCACAGGGGCAACTCCCTAACCACTAGGCCTCCAGCTGCCCCATATATTTTAGCTATCACATTATGTTACTGTTACATGACTGAACCGCTCATCACACTTGAAGAAGAATGCTAACTCTCAGTTTTATGTCATGTCACAGGGGGGAGGGGTGAGACAGACAGAACAAAGGCGATTATGCTGTCTTGGGCTCCCAGCCAAACAATGGTTATGGCATCACTGGGGATCAAACTCACATACTCCTGATAATAGAGCCAACACTTGAATGGTTCCACAATGGCCCATATTTCTTCAGATTTCTGCTCAGAGAACAGAAGGACAGAGAATTTAAAATTTCAGATATGGACATAAACGTGTTCATCTAAACATGTGAGCATTGAATGGAAGTTTAATCTGTGTGCCTTCACTAACCCTCTGGCTTTGTGTTTTATTCAAAGGTGGGTACATGTTGTATGTGCACTCTACGTTCCGGGGGTGGCGTTTGGAGACATTGACAAACTACGGCCAGTAACACTTACGGAGATGAACTACACAAAGTATGGTGCCAAGGTAAGACGACTGAACTTAATTTGATTGTGGTTAACGTTGTCTTTATTTATTTATTTTTTTTACATTTATAGTTTGCTACTTTACTATGACTATTTGAAGTAAAGCTAAAGTATTATTCATATAATTATATAATTTCCTTCAGGATAGCCATAAGACAGAGGGGATTTATTTTATTTACGCAGAAAATAATGCAGCATATGTCATCCAAAGAAGTAAATATATGAAAATCACTATCAGTATATATATATATATATATATATATATATATATATATAGGAGTATAATGTACATTTCGTTTTTGTTTTTCACTGTCGTTCTAGTATTTTACACAGTATGTTTCCGTCTTGTAGTTACAAGAAATCTCTAGAATGTACTGTATTTCTTTTTTGCTTTACCAGTGGTCGGCGTTTTTATTCCAGATTCATGGGGTATAATGTCACATTACCTAGTATTCTGCCTGGAATTCATGTACATTTTTATTGCACAGGGGATCAGGGCCCCAACAGAACAAAGTGGTGTATATAGAAGTGCACTTAATCAAGCTGTTTGATTCATCAACCTGTAAAGGTTTCATTACAGTGCCGCTTCTGGCTGACTCGAAACCATTCCGTGCATTCCTCTAAAGACTTTGCGCTTTCAATAGAGACGTTCTGACATTTACTTTACCTGAAAGTTAGTTTTAGGGTCAGTAAGCCAGAAGAGGTTCCTTATACTGTGAGGCAAATTACTTTTAAAAGCACTTGAGTCTTTTAAAGTCTTCCTTTAATGGTTTGTTCTTTACATTTGAAAGGAAATCGCTCCTGAAAAGACTATTATTATTTTAATTTTGAGCTCCTGTAATTGACATATTTTCAGGTTTCTGAAATGGTGACCTTCTCCTTCGTCAGGTGCTGACAAGGTCAAATAGGCTTTTAGACTCGGCTTGGCCACCTTATCGGTAATGGAGAGTTATGCAATAAAAATGAATGTGGGCATTTTTTAATGATGTTCTAAGCATTTTCACATTCAACCTCTAACACACGGTCATCTTGCAGAGTTCCTTGATTAGGGTTTCCAAATTAAGACACCATCTAAGCTAGTTCACATAATGGACTTTATGAAGTGTTGGACAATAAAAGTATTTGAAGGCAGTTTAAATTATAACTGCAGTATATTTAAGAGAAATAACAGAGTACCCAAAGTGTAACCTGCTTCTTTTGCCTTCTCAAAGCCGTGGTATGGATAAGAATGTGCCTAATGAAGCGTTGTGTTGTGCAGGAGTGCAGTCTATGTGAGGACACCCGTTTTGCCCGGACGGGTGTATGCATCAGCTGCGATGCGGGCATGTGCCGCTCCTTTTTCCATGTGACGTGCGCCCAGCGGGAGGGGCTTTTGTCTGAGGCTGCTGCAGAAGAGGTGAGGAGACATAATCTTGGGTCATGTAACAAGAAATGGGGGGTCTGATATTCATTGTTTTGGCGGAAAGCAGCTTGAGCATAAGCATAGACAATCATGGGAAGTTGGGGAGTCACAGGTTTTAAAGATTTAAGCTCTAAAGTGGAAATTTCCTGATCTAGTCGACTGTGTGGTCATTTTGATCCAATCCGTCACCATCTTGCTTTTGAGCCATCATGAAGCTATCTCCTCCTCATAAAGCCCATGTGTGGAAGCAGTGTTTGCTGTCCATCCGTGTACGCCTGTCTGTCTGTCTGTCTGTCTGTGTGCGCATGTACACAGTGTAATAAAGCAGCCCTAAGCTGCTCTGAGTCCTTCATCATTTCAGAGGCTCTCCCTGTGCAGGCGTGTTCGTGCTACTACCACCCAGGCACTCAGGCATGCTGGAATAAATCACACACCAGCATGGGGCTACAGGAGGCATTATGATTTACGCCTGCCAACAGCCATCACCAAGAGTGGGCATGACATCACCAAATTAAAGATGTACTGTAATCATGATCAAATACATCACCAAATGCAGCAGCAGCATATGGAATTGGAGGTATCTCAGCTGGCATGGAAGGAAAGGTTGTACTGGTTCATGCACTGTGTTAGGTTTTTTTTTTTCATACTCCATTTAGAGAAAAGTTCAGTAGATTTGTAGTAACCTTAACCAGCCCATATTCTGCATTTTTATGTATTTTTTTCTATTTATAACATCGTCTGTGTATGATGTTTGTTTACCAAAAAGAGATATATTTCATTTTTAAAAATTTTTACAGCTAAACTGGCCGTCCTTGTTACTGTGCATTTAAGTCTCTTTTCAAAACTCTAATTTTGAAAAGAGAAATGAAAAGAGTTTTCCATAACATGAGGCCTTTAAAGCTCTTGTTTACCACAGAATCAAATTTCTGTGATTTTCTACTTTCCCCAGATGTGGTGGATCTGCATAGACATATGTGTAGTGTAAGGTTATTATGTATACATTCAGACCATGTTAAATTGTTAAGTAATCTCAAATAGACTTGCTGATATGGTCTACTACGATTTGACATAAGGTTATCTATAAAATTGAACAAAATTGCAGACAAAGCTCAAGATTAAAGATCTGTTTTTAGCTGTGTGTTCCTGTCCAGAGTATCTGCAAAAGTAAACATTTTTATAGTTACTAAACATGCTTCGTTTATTGCATTTGAGGGGACTATAGCATAGCATTGGCTTTTTTGCTGAAGCATTGCTTTATTTTCTTCTTGTTTAGTAGTTATTTAATAGGGGCAGGTACAAAAGCTTAGAAAATGGAATAGTCTCATGTCATTTAACATTTATAACATTTATAACATTTGCCCCTAGACAAATGTTTTTCCTTTTAATCAGTCGATATTTAATTCTTGCCTATCTTACCCACCGGGGGTTCAGGTGGTCTAAATATAATATGGGGACTGAGTCTCGCCGTGCTGGGCCATAGTCACAGCCCATCAAGTTCATGGCTCAAATATGTAGCCCGTATCGAAGAGGCCTGTGGTATAAAGGTGACGTTCTGTGCTGATAAACACTTGGGGAAAAGTGCCTGTTCGCCACAATCCACTTAATCCAGTCAGCTGTGCAAAGGGCCTCATATCAACAGGTAAGCACACCGATAGCATCCAGCGAGACACCTTAAGCCTAAACGATTCCGTGGGCACAGGGAGTTGGAAAATGGCAGCGCTTCCAGCAACCTCAACAGAGGGGGAGGGGAGTCTAGGTCTGTACACGAGAGTGTGTGTGTGTGTGTGTGTGTGTGTGTGTCTGCATGTGTGTGTGGAATTCAGGGTTGCTGTGGAGCAAATGTCTGCTGTCTAAAGGCTGAGATATGAAGCGGCTGTTAACGGTTCATTCTGTTCTAAAGCTCTACCTCGCTGGAGCTCCGTTTCTGAGAAAAAATGCTGTGGCCACTTTCTGTTCTTGGAAGTCGTGCCCAGTTTCGCCCTCGCTCTTACCTCCAGCCCTGGAGCCTGCGCTCTCTGCAAAATGCTGGAACCTTTTAAAAAGTGGGGAAATTTACAGACCTGTTGTTGTGGCGTATTTGTCACAGTTATCTGCGCGCACACAGGCTGCAGTGTGGAGCTCAGGACGTCATTACCAACAGCCACCAAAATGGTTGTGCCTGCCTCTGAGTAGATATGCCTATCTGCACCAATAATGAAACCATACATTAGAATTATCACGCCTACCAGAGTTGGAGGACACAGAATGAAATCTGGAGAAATGGTGATGTTGGAACAACATCTACAACTGTGAGACGATACGTAATACTTCAAAGCGTAGAGATTGGGCTTTTAAATCCATAAAGCTGCTTTACATCATTCCCTACGCCCTTCACATCAGCCTGGGGATGTAATTGGTGTCTTAAGCTCACTGAAGACTAATTTATACTTTGCCTAGATTACAAGTTATGGCTGAATATTTCATTTAGTTAACATTTTTGTTAACTAAACAAGGTCCAGTCTGTCTGTCTGTTTTACTGAACTACTCAGTAAAGTTACTCAGAGTATATTGATGTGAAATGATAGATCGTAGAGAAATTTCTCTAGTGTGGTGGTGAAATACCTTGATGTCTGCAACACATACAGTATTAAGGACTAGTCCTACTTACAAAGTTAAACATTTTAGCAGTGTCCCTTTATACATTTCTTCCCCATTGGCTATAAAAAAACACACAATAGAGAGACTATATGATATGCAGTCAGTCAGCGGATTATAGTCCTTTCTTAGTCCTTTCTTTTCTTTGTAGCATAAATTTGTGGTGAATATTGATCATATTTATCTGATATAATTATGTTCACTTTTGTGTTTTCAGTTTTTGGGCTATATATTATTGTACAGCACTATACTCTTACATATATATTATCTGGTACAAATATGTTCACTGCTGTTTATGGATCGGGAGTTAATCATCTAGCTAACTGCACCAACATGGAGAATTTCTTTCTTCCAGGCCAGCCATGGTCACACCCATGTCACAAGGAAATGCAAACTGCAAATGTCTGGTGTGACTGTGGTTTTAAAATGCCCAGCGTACCGCTCAGTCTTAGGCCAAAACCTCAAACCATCATAAAACCATCAACATCATGCAGCATATTGATCACAATTGAATGTAGGATGTAGCTTTTAGAGACATTAAACTCTACAGATCTCTAGTACACACTGTATCACCACCACTGTGAACCATCTGTCTCGGTGTCTCTGCAGTGGGACCTTTCACATCATAGCTCTCTGAATGTCTGTTTAGAATGGGTAAACTGGAGGCCAGCAAAGAGGGAGCTGCTTACAATAAGACAACAAAGCAGAACAGAGACACAAGAATACATTTATTGTGTCTGCACAGTCTCGTTCATCCTTTTGCTTATGCAAGCATAAAGTGACCTTTATTCAACGTTACTGGAGTTATTGCCACAAACCAAGCTTGGTGCCATTGCCACTTCCGTAGACTTCTGTAGTCCATCTCCATCTGACAGTGGCCTTGTTTCTTTCTAGGACATTGCCGACCCCTTCTTTGCCTATTGCAAGCAGCATGCTGACCGCTTTGACAGGAAGTGGAAGAGGAAGAACTACTTGGCTCTGCAGTCGTACTGCAAGGTGTCGCTGCATGAGAGAGAGAAGCAGCTCACTCCAGAAGCCCAGGTTTGAGCTACCACTTTTGAGCCATCAAACTTTACAGAGTCCTTCTACTACTTCAAAGCACTGAATGTCTCAAGTCCTTCTACCCCTGAGTATCCACAAGCTCAGCAGTTAAAGTTTTTTAAGGGTCTTGGTGACATTTACAGTTCCTACTTACCCTATATTGTTGCTGATTTAACAAAACCATCTTCCAACATTGTAAAATGATAGATGAATGTTAAGTGTAATGCAAATTAACATTTGTTTTTATTCAATGTTTGTTTATTCTATTGATCCATTCGTGAAATATTAACATAACCTAGCTGGGTTTTTAAGTAGTGAAAGTAATAAATACGTGAAAATAAAGTCTGAATGGATTTTTAGCTTCAGTTTTTGGTTTTAGAATCTGTAAGCTCTTTTCTAATGATGGAATTCCTGCCTGTAACCCCAGGCGAGGATCACCACGCGCTTGCAGCAGTACCGGGCGAAGGCGGAGCTTTCGCGGAACACACGGCCGCAGGCATGGGTGCCACGTGAGAAGTTGCCCCGCCCACTTACCTCCAGTGCCTCAGCCATCCGGAAGCTGATGCGCAAGGCAGAGCTCATGGGCATCAGCACAGACATCTTCCCCGTGGACACGTCCGACACCAACGCCAGCATAGATGGCCGCCGCAAACACAAGCAGCCCGCCCTCACTGCAGACTTTGTCAACTACTACCTGGGTACGTGGGCTGAGCCGTGCCTATGTTAAGCTGACATTTCCACACTATGATAGCAATTTGCAGATCAATATGTGTTAGATATAAGTGCTAGGTCGCTGACACACTGAGTCAGCTAGAATTACTGACCTGCATGTTTGCTGCTGTGAAACATCTGCCATTCTGAAGCATTGTAGGCTCTGAAATACCCTGAAATGAGCTGATTAGCTACATGGGTTGAGGGAACATGTCAGCATTATAGCGTGTAGATGCTGATGATATTTGTAGATGAAATTCAACATTTTTCCAGCCACCATATTTGCTTTGCTCATTTTAATGCAGAGAAGCTTGCGCTTCGCAACATCTGCTGCTTACTATCCTCTAACACTCATCTCTTACTGCAAAACAGCAGGCGGAATTAGAGAATCAGTGCCAGACATGTATTCCACTCTGTAGGTAGCCTTGCAGAGAGGCACTCGCCCTCCAAATGAGTGATGCTAAGAGCAGATGTGTGGGGTAACCTTGGGCGCACACTCCATTAGGCTCCAGTAGGAGGCCTATCCTCCATCAGTATGCTCTCGTTCTCTCTCTCTCTCTTTCCCCCTCTCTCTCTCTCAGCCCTTCTTTCCCTCTCTCTTTCTCTCTCTCTCTCTTCTTTCCCTCCCTGTCTCTCTCTGATCTTCTTTTTTTTTCTTTAGGTAGATAACCATCTTTGTATTGATCTGTGTGTGTCCATTGGTATTCAGAGCGGAACATGAGGATGATCCAGATCCAGGACAACATCTCGGAACAGAAAAACTTGAAAGACAAGCTGGAGTCTGAGCAAGAGAAGCTGCACGTGGAGTACAACAAGGTTAAGAGGACAGAAAAAAAAACACCACCACACTCGCACATTTTATTCTTTGTTTTCTGCCAAGAACCTGAAGTTGATTAATCACATAGATCAGGATGAAGTTCTCTTCTGTTCCCTCTCTTCTGTCTTCTCTTCAGACCCGTTCCTGTCTTATAGTAGACATTTTCAGCTAAAGACGCTGGCTCTTGTTCTTCCTCTGCCTAAGTCTCTAAGTGACATCAATTACGCTCCATTTATTTACTCAAATGTGACTTAAGAAGCCTTCCGCTGGGAAGAACAATAGCATAAAGAGGACATATTAGTAGAGGAAGTCTTTTATACAGTAGAGCTCCCCCACCTCTTTCCTTTCTCTCTTTTCCCTGAGCTTCTGATCTCGGGCAGTGTGTAGGAAGTAGCGCTCCATGAGTCCCAGTGATGAAGGGAATAAGGGAGAGGAGTAGAAGTGAAGGGAGTTAATGTTGCGTTCAGTCTTTCTGTGCGACACATATTAAGCGTTATTAATGGAGTGTGTGTTGCTAATTGCACTGCTCGAATTGCTTTAAGACGACCCTGGCCTCCGAAGAAGACGGTGACAAATCGCTTTTGGAGCCAGAGTGACTGTTACTGCACACATAAAGCAGAATATAAAGTGTGTCTGATTCATCAAGAAAATCTGAATGTTGAAATAGTAGCCCGACAGTACCGTCACGTTCGCTGATATGTGATGGCCAGACCAATTTCCGCATTGTCTACAGCTGACAGGGATTTGTAGTGTGTAGCAGGTTCCAGTGTAAAACCATCACATATAAGAGTACAAATGCCATATTTATGTCTCAGAATTCATTTTAAACTAGGATCTAACAAAAAAAATTGTAGCTGAGATCTAAGCATTAAAATAACCACTAATATTACAATAATAATATTATTAACTATAATTTTAGTGTTTACAAATTGCTTGTTGAATGTCCCTCATGGAGACTATGGAATAGTTTTACATGGACATTTTTTTTTGTGTTGCTCTGCTGTCCCCAGACTCTTTGGATACATGTGTGCTGAGCGGCTTAGGAAAGTGAATGGAACACACATCACTATTTCTCATTTTCATCACCTTCAAAATTATTTGTAAAAGCTTTTTCTTGTCTGTGAAAATACTTGCCCTTATTTTCTTCTTCTGAAGCCATTTCAGCCATTTGGTGTTGATTTACTCAGCCACAATTTTTAGGGCATCCCTAGACTTAAAAAGGTTACAAAAACTTGTATAAAATGTAACTCTCAAACATTAGATTACAAGCAGTATGACTGGTTATTATTTAAAATAGCATCATATTACTAATTGTGGTTTTCTATCATTTTATCATCACATTACTGATTTCTGCAGATGACTATAAATCTGTGGAGCCCTGATATCAGCCACTAGTTTTGGCTGGAAAATATCGGTTGTTGCTTAATTAGAACATTTCACCAACACCTTCTGTATGTCAGACTGCAGATCATGTTTAAATGGAAATGATTAAAGTTAATAATATCCATTCCCCCACATGGCAGCAGAATTTTATGAACATTTGACCCAGATGAGCTGGGTGCATGAGAGTGGAGTCTCTTGTCACTTTGAGCTGATTTTTAAATGTTAGCGTTAGCTTCTCTGCACATAGTCTCATCTTCACACACAGCGCAGATAAGACGCAGGACTCTGTAGTTTAGATTCACACTTCCATAATAACTTCACCTCTTCTCTGTTCCCTCTCATCATGCTCTCTATCACAAGCCTGCCTGACGCTTATCTACTGTCTGGAGCTCTGAGTGGCCTTCGCACACTCAAATGCCAGAGCTCCGGGAGCTCTTGATGTGTGTCAGGGTGTGTGTGTGTGCACTTGTGTGAAGGATATATACTGTAGATGGAGAACACCACTGCGCTTTACTTCTGTATTTCTCCTTGTTTGTTTTAAGTGCAGGAGCCATGAGTGAGTTGTGGGGTCACATGTCATTTTCACAAAACAAATGTTAGGCCTATAGATAGATTATATACGGATGTATGTTTGGTGTGTGTGTTTATATATATATATATATCTCAGTAAAATCAGTAAATTGAAGGGGCTGTTTAATATTTTAATAAACACTCATCTCGTGAATTTGTAAGAATTGAAATGTGTTCTTGTTTTGTAGAAGCTAATTAACTGCACTGGCCAAAGATATTGGCACACTCCTCCTGTGACTCGATTTATATTATTTAAGGTTCATCGTCATATAAATATGAATCTGTAAAACACTCTTTAACTAAAGGACCCTAAATTAAAGGGCAGCTGGTGGCCTAGGGGTTAGGGAGTTGACCCTACAATCAAAAGGTCATGGGTTCCAATCCAAGGACTGCTAGTGGCACCCCTGAGGTACTCTTGAGCAAGGTACCGTCCCCACACACTGCTCCCCGGGCGCTGTGCTCTTAGCTGCCCGCTGCTCCACTTGGTGAATGGGTTAAATGCAGAGAAAGAATTTCACTTTTCACACTGTGTGCTGTGGTGTGTTCACGTATGACAAATTGACACTTTACACATTAAGACCTGTGTTTATTATTTTATTAGAGTCCATTCGAACCAAAGACTTGAGTCTAATATGTCCTTTGTCATGTTATGCAGTTCTTATCGCAGCCTCGTCAAAATTCACTATTTCAGATCACTTTGATGTTTTTATTCTTGTTCATTGTACCCAGTACCCAGCATGCATTATGCAGATATGTGCTTGCGATGCCCTACCAAAATGCTAGTCTAGCCAGGAAGGCTGGTTGCACTGTATGTCCAAACACGGCCTTGCATTAGCATTGCAAACAGTTCAGCCCCATAATCCTCCCCAAACCTGTTGGAGTTTGGAGTGGGTCTTTTGTTCCTTTCACCTTAAAGATGTTATTGTAATGTGGTTTTTCTAGACTTTAAACCAGAAAATCTCAGTCTAGAGACTACTGCAGTTGTAGGATGCAACTAGGCATGTTGACAATTTTTTTAATTATGGCTAGAGTATCCATCGATATTATCGATTATTATATTTCTGCTTGATTTGGGTTCTTGTGCTCTTAAGTGGATCTGTCTCTTGTGTGTGTGTGTGATATATAAAATATATGTGTGTGCGTATGTGGGTATGTGTGTTAATGGACAGAGCTGCCTAGCTTGTCCTTGTCTTATCTTATCTGCTGCCTTGCTTCTGTTTTATCTGCCACAGCTGTGTGAGTCTCTGGAGGACCTGCAGAATGTCAATGGGCTGCTGAGGGCGGAGGGCCAGGCCATGTGGAGCATGATGGGGGGCATCCTTGGACAGGTACGACTTCCCTCCTCCCTCACTTCTTTCACCTTTAGCCCTGCTCTCCCTGTGCCTCTGTCCATCTTTACTCCCCTCACTCTCCTTCAATCCACCTGCACACACACACTCATGTACACACACACCTGAGCAAGCTACCCTGCTCTTTCCCCTCCTCTTTCGCTACTGCAGTGCCAGTGAGCTCACAGAGTAATGACCTCGCAGGAACCACAAGGGGATAGATGTTGTAACACAAAATGTTTGATAGGGTATCACAGGACGCAAAACAGGGTGCTCTAAAATATAATCAAATGGACGTCCCATTTGGTTCAAACATCATAAAATTTTCTTTCCGTTAAATTAGCAGACATTTCTAACGAATGTTGTAACTATCCTCTCAGTCACTTGCAGGCTCTATGTCATTACGTTTCTGCTCGCACTACTTTCAACTGAGGGTTGGCACTCAAATTACATATTCGTTTGCAATATGTAGAAACGTGTGTGTGTGTGTGTGTGTGTGTGTGTGTGTGTGTGTGTGTGTGTGTGTGTGTGTGTGTGTGTGTGTGTG